>RJWM01002309.1:0-131667 GCA_004363535.1 Dasyprocta punctata | reverse complement strand
AAAAAAAAAAAAAAAAAAAAAAAAAAAAAAAAAAAAAAAAATTAATCAACACATTCTCCTATTGTAACAACTCAACACCCAAATGCATCTCCTTACATCAAATTTAATCTCTAAATAACTACAATAACAATTTCAAAATCCCACCTAAAATATTAAAACTATCCTATTTATAAAGAGAAACACAATGTTCCTTACCTCAATATCTCAACAGTTCCAGCATTTTTGAAAAGCTCAAGTCAAAGTCCCTTCTGAGACTCAAGTAAAATTCTTTAGCTATCAGTCTCTGAAAAAACAAAACACAAAACACAAAACAATCCAAAACAAAACAAAACAAAAAAACAAGTTCAATAATATGAAGGTAAAAAGGCATAGGAGTAATACTGTAATACTTCTGTTCATGAATATTTCTGTTTGCTAACAGTTTGGTTTGCAAGCAAATGCCTCCAGCAAAATTCTGTTTCCATTTGCAAACTCTTCATGAGGTGACAAACATGACCATGGTGGTCTTCGCCACACAAACACAAATAGAACCATCTTCTCCAAAACATAAAAAGAAATAAAGAAATAAATTCATAAACCAAGGTACTGCTGCATATTTATTCCATGAAAGGAAGAATGGGAAGATAGAAAAGAATTGGATTAAAGTGAGACCAAAACCCAGCATGGCAAACATAAATCTTTAGGTCTATATATAGAGTTCTTTCTCCATATCTGCCACCTGGGGCACATGCTGATGAGATCTGAGTTCCAGAGAGCTTAGGCAGCCTAATCCCTATGTTCTTGTTGGTCGTGGCCCATGTGGTCTCTCTTGAGCTTGTTCTGCTTATGGCCTATAACTTTCTTTGGCAAATGCTCTATATTCATGGGGTCTCCAACTTCCTAGGGACTCCACACACCATTGATTTCATTCCAACAGCTTCATGCACCATCTTATCAGGGGCTCCTTGCCTGGCCTCCCAATCCTTCCTTTGAAATATAGGTATAAACCTCTATGACCCTGTAACTGTTGCATTCTACGTACCTGAAAAACCAGCACTATATGGATGACACCAAGGTCTGCAATCAACTCAATCAGTATCCTGGCTTCTTTGAACCATAGCTGTATTGAGAGTTTAGATGCTTAAACTCAGAAAAATACTTCTCTAAGTGGCCCTGAAAGAGTAGTGCACCTTGAGGATTTAGTCTCAAAGCAAAGTCATTTATAAGAGTTTACTCTTTTACACCCATGAGCCTGGGAAGCCTGGGTTCTGGCCAGTTTCTAAGAAGCTTTTAAATCATCTTTCCTATTGCCTTGATGCAAAGTACTTGACTTCTTTTAAATGCTAATCTTTTCAGCAATCTGCCCTCCTAGGTCCCAATTTTTCAGATCCTTTCTTTCAGGTAAAACTGTAAGCTTTTCAAATCATTCAGCTTTGTTTTTAACTCTTAATTTTGTAGATCTGGATAAAAGAAGTCAGTAGTACCCATACCATGGTCTGAACATTGCACTACCTTAAAATTTATCTTGCCAGATTATTAATTATTCCACAATCTTTAAATGCAGCCTCAGACAAAAATGTACACAACATAGATAAATTTGATGCCAGGATGAAACATGCATGGCCTCTAATCCAATTGCTGATGGAGTCTTTCCTTCTGTATTCCTATTAGAATTCTGGTTTACTGAGCTCCAACCAGAACCCCCAATCAAATACTGCTTCCAGCATTCTAGCACTTCTTTAGTCTGCATCTCCAAATTTTTCTAAAACTTTCCCACAAACCAGTTTTCAGTGCTTCTAAACCACATGCTCAACTATATTCACAGGAACAATTTCACTTCTTTAGCACAATTATCTTTATTAGTTAATTTGCCCATAGCTTACTCATAATTGTAACAATGACACCCACCATTTAAGGAAGGAAGTTTTTATTTGGCTCATGTTTTAAGGATATTTCATCCGTGGTCAGTTGGGTCCAAAGAAGAAATAACATGATGCACATGGGTAGTGGAGCAAAGCTACTGAGTGCATGGTGATCAGGAAACAGAGAGAAAGAAACAGTACCAGAGTGGAAGGAGCGAGAGATCAGACATAGACCTCACGGTCATGTTTCTATGACCCACTCAGATACACCCAGAAGTGTGCTTTATTAATCCCCTGGATGGATCCAATGACCAATCAAATTGACACAACTAAGATTAATCACCACCCTTGACTAACAGTGTAGATGATGAGAAGTGGTCAGATACCAGAAGATTTTCTGAAGGATTCCAAGTGGGATGTGAGGAAAAGAAAGTGATTTAGAATTACTTCCCAGAGTATTTCCTTGAGCAGTGTAAGAATTCATTTTTCATTCACTGAGATGGAGAATTAGATGACAAGAGGGAACTGGAACAAGAACGCAGGAGTTTCACTGTGCACATAGTAAGTATGAGATACATTTCTGGCATCCAAATGTTAAGCTGAAGGAGATAGATTGATGTCAGAGTCCAAGAGAGGTCTTGGCTGAAGATAAACTTTGGTTCATCTTTAATATAAAATTGATACTTGATATCATGAGATTATATGATATCACCAAGGAATTGAGATAAACATAAAGAAAAAGGCAGGAAGCTAGAGCCAGTGTTGCTCAAATAGTTCATGAGCAGAGCTACTGCTATGGCTATACTGAAACACATTTTCCAGTACTCCTGCCAGGGGTGCCATGGTTTAGGCTTATACAGAAAGAGAAATAGCATGAGTCCTAAACTTCTGCATCAAATAGTTACAGCAGAAAGAAGTCAACTAGTCTGAAAAAGTCAGACACAAAGTGTCTTTCTGAATATACAGATGTAAGACATTGTTTCAGTAGATACATTGTGCTACAATGAACTCTTAGCAATGTCCTAATCTTAACAAATAATTTGAAATTCCAAGGATCTCAATACTATAGTGTACCATCAATAATCTCAATGGTTCCCTCCCCTAACTTTTTAGTAAGATTTTAAATTTCATATCACTTTAATCTTTTAGTGCTATGAGAGGCAAAATTTAAACAAAAACAAAAAACCTTTAGAACTCCAAGGGTGAGAATAACCGATGTAGACTTTTCGAACACACATTATAAAGACATTTCCAGGTGTTCTTGACCTTGTCTTTACTCCTTATTGTTCAGTTTCTGCTGCATTTTGAAACACACCTCTGAGGTTTCCGAGTTGTTTTTTCCTTTCAAACCTGATCAACATGTCTACTTCTTAAAGGTAAAGATTCCATAAATGGCTGGGATGTAGACGCTGAGTAACCAAGAAGAGAACAGTATTCTCCTACTGCACAATACTTAGGAACTGATGTAGAAAAATGCATTCTTCATCTTTGAGAAGTGGAAACACTATGCTTTTTCACATGTTTTTCTGTTAATTATGCTGGAAAGTGATGGGGTATGAAGAGCTGAGAATTCAGGCTCTGGCGCTGCTCCATCTGATTTCAAGTCTTGGTTCTATTTTTTTTTTTTTTTTTTTTTTAGGCAGGCACTTACGCCACTGAGCTAAATCCCTGGCCCATGAGCTAAATTCCCAGCCCTTGATTCTATTTTCATAGACTATTGAGTAAAGTTTTAATCTATTTCAAATTTCTCATCAGTGCAATAGAGAAAATATTATTGTCTACCCTATAGGGTTATTGAAAAATTTGAATCACTTAATACTTGCTAAACACTTTTTCTGGTGCCAAGTTGTCTATAAATCTATCTATCTATCTACCTATCCATCTGTCTATCTCCTTCTCTGACATTGCTATTATTGGAAAGAATTTATTCTTATTTTATTTTATTTCTTTTTGGTGCTGGGAATTGAACTCAACTACCTCACACTTGCCAAGCAGGCGCTGTGCTGCTGAGCTGTATCCACAGCCCTGAATTTGCCCTAAATTTACACAAAGAAATCCATTTTAATCTCTGAGACTCCCTCCTTCTGGGATTTTAGAAAACTGAGAATGTCTTTAAACCTCAAATTTTGCATTTTTCTCACTACTTACACTCCTCAGGCCATTAGTCACACACCTTCAAGAGTTAATTAAAAGATCTCTTTTACCCATAACCCTTTTGATTCTTTTATTCCTCCAACTTCTACTGCTTTTGTACTATGTACCATGCTATCAATTCCTCTGGAGG
Organism: Dasyprocta punctata; assembly: GCA_004363535.1. Lineage (NCBI taxonomy): Eukaryota > Metazoa > Chordata > Mammalia > Rodentia > Dasyproctidae > Dasyprocta > Dasyprocta punctata. The sequence goes on along the minus strand of RJWM01002309.1, from coordinate 127,542 downwards.
TTTTCCATCTCCTTCAGGTACACTATGAACATGATTTAATAGTTCAAGATGAAGCAACAGAGATCAAATTTACCCTCCTTCTGGAAACAATCACAAATAGATACTGTGTCTGGAAAAAAAAGACTTTGTGGAAAACGACATCAGGCGATGGAATTCAGTGATCCCTGAGGGAGAAGATACAATATGAGTCCACAATTGCTCCAACACAGGTTCAGAAGAAAGTTTAAAGACTTCAGGGAAGGGAAAGGGACCTTGGCAGAGACTGGTATACTCTTTGGAGTTGAAATAATGGATCTAAGTCTAAGAAATCCAAGCTAGCTAAAGTTTGTAAGAGAGAATACTGAAAAAGAAAGATCTGCACAGAGAAAACTATAGATGGTTCTCTTCTAACATTGAGTTAATACTGACATGCACGTGCATATGAGGAAACTATGCAAAGTTAGGAAAAGAACCACCTGAAAGGATTAGCAGTAACAATCCTTAGCCTATCCCCATCAACTCTACTAGGAAACCTCAAGCTTCATGAGACATCAGGTGGGGTACGTGGGAGACCTTTGCCTGAATTAAGGGAAAAAATAATCTTAGACTCTGTAAGGTTCTGATCCTACATAAAAAATCATGAATGCAGAACCCAAATGATCAAAATTCCAAATAATTACACCTTGAAACAATGTCCCCAAATATTAATGAGAATACAAAATCAATTACTTCAAACAAGGTAATAGTTACAATATTCAATATCAATTATCAATCATGAGAGGAGAAAATAACATAAATCAATGGAAACCAACCCAGTACTGACACAGATACTAAAATTAGCAGACAAAGACATGAAATGAACTACTATGTATCTGCCCTATTCAAAAAGGTAAGGAAAGATATGAAACATGTACAAAAAAAGATTCAAATGAAACTTCTATAGTTGAAAAACGCAATGTCTGAGATGAAAAATGCAGTAGGTGGTATCAATGGTAAATTAGACATTGTGGGAGAAAGATTAGTGACTTTTAAGGCATGGTAACAGAAACCATCTGGAATTAAGTATAGAAAATTTTTTTTAGAAAGAGACAAAGAATAAAGTACTAGTGAGTGGTAGGGCAACTTCTACTCGGCCTGGTAAATGTCTAACTGGAGTTTCTGAAGGAGTCAGGAGAAAAGACCTATGTTTGAAGAAATAATGACTGGAAAAATTCCAAATGTGGTGAAAACCATCGACCCAGAGATCTAAAAAGCTCAGTGAATTTCAAGCACAAGACATGGGAAAAAAGTTGTGCAGAGGCACATAAAAATCAAACTGCTCGACATGAGTTGTTAGTCACTTTCATTTTACTATAAAAAAATACCTGGGCTAATTATCATATGAAAAGTTTTATTTAGCTCACAGTTCTGTGGTTTCCTCTTGAAGAGTGAGTAGACTCATATGACTGGGACTCTCATGGGGGTCCCAGAGGTCCATGACAGAGAGTGGGTGGTAAAATAAAATGCTTCATTTTATGAGCCAGGAAGCGAAAGAGGAAAAGAAGAAACTAGGGTTTCCAAATGCCCTTTGACCTAAAGACCTTCCACTTTTCAGAGATACTACCAAAGTACTACTCTCAGTAGTACCACCATGAGGACAGTCCTTTAATACCCAGGCCTTTGAGGGACATTTAGTACTCAAACCATAGTACTAATTATAAAAATAATCTTTTAAGTAACTAAAGGAGAAAAAAGATTCATAATACATAGAGGAAAAAAGATAAAAATTAACCAGCAAGAGCAAAATGAAGCAACATTTTCAAAGTACTGAAAGAAAAATGACTGGCAAACTAAAATTTTAGACTGAGTGAGCATATATTTAAACACAAATTGAGAAGCAATCCATCATGACAGGCTAGAGACAGCAGCACTCACAAGTTGGTCTGGGACAGTCACCAAGGTCAGGAAACATGGATTGCTGTGGCTAGAATAGAGGGGAACAAGCCATGTGAATACAATTGGAGGAAATAGAGAACAAGTAAAATCCAGAGACAGGGGTAGTTAGAATAAGGGGCAAGGCTGCTGCTGGCTGACAGCACTACTCAGAGCACAGGTTTAGAGAATGAGACATTTTAGGAAATGTATAAATTCCTCCATGGAAAGAAGCTGAGTCGGGGGCTGTTGGTCAGTGCTCAGACCAGTTGTCACCATTCTCAGGGCCCATTAGACATAGCAGTTCTCCTTCCGTGACTTGAATAATGAAATATTAACCAGGGAAAGTGTGGAAGCTAAAGTGGAGTGCTGATTTTATTTGCTTTGGAATCTTCCTGAGAGAATGGTAGAGCACACTTCTATGTGTGTCTGGGTGAGTTGTAGACATATAATATTGAGGTCTTGATACTTCACCCCTTCCTTTCCTGTGCTGTCTCCCTGCTCTGCTTCCTTTCCCCCATGAACTAAGCACTTTTGCTTCTCCATGCACTTCTGCTATGAAGTTTTTGCTTTGGAGCCAGCTTACCATGGACTGAATCCCCTAAAAACATGAGTCAGATTAAACCTATCCTCCTGTAAGTTATGAGTGACAAATACTGTATCTAGTGATGGGAAAGCTGACTAACAAACACATAGGGTCACTTTGATCCAGAAAGGGCAAGCCACAGAGACACTCAGGCAGGGGGTGGGATATACCAGTGAGGCCCAGGTGCAGACAGACTGTGAAGGCTTTGGAATCAATCTCCAGTCCTGGAAAAATAAAGGACAGAATCCATCTAAAAAAATAAAAAATAAGGGGAGAATCCTTCCAAAATCATTCTGTGAAGTCAACAATACCTTGATCCCAAAACTAGATGAAGATTCACAGAAGATGAAAACTACAGGCAATCTCCTTGGTGAAGATAGGTACAAACATTTGCTGTAAGATTCTTGCAAACAGAATTCAACAACACCTTAAAATGCTTATACAGGATTACCACACTTCTTCCATGTCAGAGATGCAAGGATGGCTTAACATGTATAAATTATAAATGTAATATACCACATAAATATAATGTCCCACACCAGAATCAAGGATAAAACTCACATGACTGTGCTCTATATACATGATTGGATATTATTCAGTTACAAAGAAGAATAAAATAGTGTTATCCACAGGAAAATGGGTGGAATTCAAGGCCATCATACAAAGTAAAATAAGCCAGACTCAGAAAGTTAAATTTTGTATATTTTTCTTATACAAGAAGCCTAAACAGAAATAAATAAATAAATGGATGAGTAAAATAGAAATAATAGGAAAATAGAAGTTAGACTTAGCAATGGGGAAGGAGACTGAGTTGAGGGCAGAGGAAAAAGAGAAAGGTATAAAGGGGTTGAAAGAAATCTAGACATGTTACATGCATATACCAACTCCTCAAAATGAACAGAACTGCTCTCCATTACAAACATGCACTAATAAAAACATTCAAAGACCAGCTACTCTCTCATAAGCAAATGACATGTAGTCAAGCTATCAAGAAAGAAGGGTAACTAACCTGTGAATATATGAAAGCATACTCAATGGTAGGATTTTTGTTCAACTGGAGCTTTAATAAATCTCCATTATTTCTTTTTTTGTTTTAAAATGCAAAACAGAAAAAAAGGGTACAAATAATGGAGAATTTAATAAAGAAGTAAGAAATCAATGCTAGTTAATACATTACATATTGTTATCTTAGAAGTAGTTGTTCAAGTTATGAGATCTAGGTGTAAAAATGATCAGACAATCAAACAATGACAACACAAACTATTCTTTTTGATCAACTCACAGAGAATTAGTAGTATAGTTATCTATCTTGCATACTTATACATATATACAGTTATATGTGTATACCTACATACTTATAATCTTTTCCTTTCTTCCATTTCTCCTTTCACCTATCCCAGCTATTCTTTAATTTTGAGCACTTCCTTTCCCTTTCATTACTATAATACCTATTGTACAGTTTGGATCTTACTATGTGTTCAGTTTTTTTTACTATTATTTATTTATTTTTTACACTAGGGAGACAATGTGATATTTACAAACATAAAGTCTGATTTATTTCACTTATGAATATAGTCTCAATTTGCCTCCATTTACCTAGAAAAGCCTCAACATCATCTTTTTTATAGCTGAGTAATATTCTATTGTATAAAAATACCAAATCATTTTCATCCATTCTGTGATTGATGGCATTTTGATTGTTTCCAAGATTCAGATCTTACAAACTGTGCTGCTATGAATATGGATGCACATGTATCACTGTGACATGACACTTTCAATTTTTCTGGGAAAATACCAAGAAGTGGATTGAAGGGGACTTCCAATCCTCATTTTTTGAGAAACCTCCATACTGATTTCCACAGTGGTTGCACCAGGCTACCCTGCCACCAACAGTGGAGAAGGGTTCCTTTTTCCCCACAACCCCACCAACATTTATTATCAGTTCATTTCTTTCTTTCTTTCTTTCTTTCTTTCTTTCTTTCTTTCTTTCTTTCTTTCTTTCTTTCATGGCACCAGGGATCAAACTCACAACCTCATGCCTGCCAGACAGGAGCTTAAGTCCCTGAGTCAAACTCCCGGCCCTAGTGTTTTGAGGCAGGCTCGCACTATGTAGCTCAGGCCGGCCCTGCGCTCACGTTGTAGCCCAAGCTGGCCTCAAACTCACAATGCTCCTCCTACCTCAGCCTCCTCAGTGCAGGGATTAAAGGCATGCGCCACCACACCCGGCTATCAGTTGATTTCTTGATGGCAGTCATTCTTTCTGGAGTGAGATGGAATCTCAGTGTTGTTCTAATTTGCATTTCTCGAATGACCAGTGATGTTAAGCATTTCTTCATGTATTTATTTGCCATTTGTATTTCTTCATCTGAAAAGTGCATGCTCATCTTAGATGCCCATTTATGGATTGAGTCTTTGAATTTGGGGGACCTGATGCTTTTCAGTTCTTTATATGTTCTGGATATAAGTTCTTTATCTGAGGGACAGTTGGCTAAAATTCTCTCCCATTTTGTGGGTTTTCTTTTCACTTTATTGGTGATTTCATTTGAAGTGCAAAAGCTTTTTAATAAAATGAGATTCCAGTTGTTGATTCTTTGAAGTACTTCCTGTGTGGTTTGTGTTTTGTTCAAGAACCCTTTGAATATCCCTATGTCTTCAAGATTTCTACCTACCTTGTCTTCCAGTAAATTTAGTGTTTCTATTTTAATATTTAGATCTTTCATCCATTTTGACTTTAGTTTAATCCATGGTGATAGACATCGGTCTAGTTTCAGTCTTGGCATTGGAAAGCCAATTTTTCCAGCACCATTTATTTTAGCCCCTTTGTCAAATGTAAGATGGCTGAGTGTCTTTGTAGTTGTATTTGCATCTTCTAATCTGTTCCATTGATCCTCCAGTCTATTTTTTCACCAGTACCATGCAAATTTTATCACTGTAGCCCTGCAGTATAATTTCAAGTCAGGGACTGAGATGCCTCCTGCCTTGCTTTTGTTGCCCAGAATTGCTTTTGCTATACTAGGTCTCTTCTGGTTTCAGATGAATTTTAGGAATATTTTGTCTACATCTGTTAGGTATGTTGATGGTATTTTGATTGGAATTGCATTAAATCTGTATAACAGTTTTGGGAGTATGGCCATTTTCATAATGTTGGTTCTTCCTAACCAAAAGCAATGGATATCTTTCCATTTTCTAACATCCTCTTTGATCTCTTTTTTTTTTTTAGAATACTATAGTTTTCAGCATATAGATCTTTTACATTATTTGTTAAGTTGATTCTTTTTTTTTTTTTCAGCACCGGGGATCGAACTCACAACTTCGCACCTGCCAGACAGGCGCTTCAGCCACTGAGCCAAACTCCCGGCCCTGGTTTATTGAGGCAGCGTCGCACTATGTAGCTCGAGCCGGCCTTGCGCTCGCGTTGTAGCCCAAGCCAGCCTCGAACTCACAATGCTCGGCCTACCTCAGCCTCCCGAGTGCTGGGATTAAAGGTGTGTGCCACCACACCCAGCTTGTTAAGTTGATTCTTAAGATTTCATTTTTCATTTTTTTGGATGCTATTGTGAAAGGTGTTATTTCCATAATTTCTCTCTCAGTGAGTTTGTTGTTTGTATACAGGAATGCTATTGATTTTTGAGTGTTGACTTTATATCCAGCTATACTGCTGAATTTGTAGACTTTTGATGGAGTTTTTAGGGCCTTCTATGTAGAGTATCATGTCATCTGCAAATAGTGATAATTTAACTTCATCCTCTCCTATCCTTATTCCTTTTATTTCTCTTTTGTCTGATTGTCCTGGCTAATGTTTCCAGAACTATATTGAATAAGAGTGGTGATAGTGGATATCTTTGTCTTGTTCCTGATTTTAGAGTGAAAGATTTCAGTTTTTGTCCATTTAGTATAATGCTGGCTATTGGTTTGCCATAGATGGCTTTTATCAGATTGAGGTAGATACCATCTATTCCAAGTTTCTGTAAGATTTTTATCATGAACAAGTATTGAACTTTATGAAAACCTTTTTCTGTGTCTATTGAGATGATCTTGTGATTTTTGTCTTTGGCTCTGTTGGTGTGATATATTACATTTGTTGATTTGCTTATGTTAAATCATCTCTGCATTTCTGGAATAAAGTCCACTTGGCCATGATGTGTAATCTTCTTGATGATTTGCTGCATTCCATTTGCCAGTATTTTATTGAGAATCTTTGCATCGATGTTCATTAGGGACGTTGCCCTACAGTTCTCCTTCGGTTGGATCTTCCTCTGGTTTTGGTATCAGAGTAATACTTGCCTCCAGGAATGAGTTATGGAGGATTGTTTCCCTTTCAATTTCATTGAAGAGTTTGGGAAGTATTGGCATTTAATCTCCTCTAAATTTCTTGTAGAATTCAGCTGTGTATCCACGAGGACCTGGGCTTTTCTTTGTTGCTAAGATTTTAATCACGTTTTCAATTTCAGTAGCTGATATTGGGTTATTCAAAATTGTTATAACTTCTTGATTCAGCTTTGGCAATTCATATGTTTCTAGGAATTCACCCATTTCCTCTGCATTTTCCACCCTACTTGTGTAAAGATTTTCAAAGGATGTATTCATGATCTTCTGAATTTCCATTGGATCTATAGTAATTTCTTCCTTTTCATTCCTTATTGCAATAATTTGAGATTTTTCTTTCTCTTAATAAGGTTAGCTAGAGGTTTATCAATTTTGTTTATTCTCTCAAAGAACCAGCTCTTTGATTCATTAATTTTTTTGTGTTCTTTTCTTAGTCTCAATTGTATTAATTTCGGCTCTGATCTTTATACTTTCCTCTCTTCTTTGAGCTTTGGGTTTGACTTGCTCTTCCTTTTCTAGAAGCTTGAGGTGTAGCATTAAGTTGTTCATTTGTGCTCATTCTGTTTTCTTGATGTGACAATTTATTGCTATGTATTTCCCTCTTAAGACCACTTTCATTGCATCCAATAAGTTTTGGTATGTTGTATCTGTATTTTGAATGAATTTTTTTTTTTTTTGTACCAGGGGTTGAACTCACAACCTCACGTCTGCCAGGCAGGTGCTTATGCCATTGAGCTAAATCCCTGGTCCTATTTTTTGATACAGGGTCCTATTTTTGATGCAGTTCAGCCTGGCCTTGAGCTCACTTTGTAGCCCACACTGGTCTCGAACTCACAATGATCCTCCTGCCTCAGTTTCCTGAGTGCTGGGATTAAAGGCATGTGCCACCATGCCTGGCTTGAATTTTAGGTATTGTTTAGTTTCTTCTTTAATTTCATCTGTAACCCACTGGTTGTTCCAGAGTTTATTTAATTTCCATGTGTTTATGTAGGTTTTGCGGTTTCTTTTGCCATTAATTTCCAATTTCAGTGCGTTATGATCAGATAATATGCATGGGATAATTTCAGTCCCTTTGCATTTACTTAAGCATGTTCCATGGGCTAATATATGATCTATTTTAGAGAACGTCCCATGTGCAGCTGAGAAAAATGTGTATTCTGATGTTGTTGGATGGAACACTCTGTAAACATCTAAGTCCACTTGGTCACAAGTTTGATTCAGTTCTGCTATTTCTTTGCCAACTATTTTCTAGTTGATCTATCTCTTTATGACAATGGGATATTAAGGACCCCTATTATAATTGCGTTGTTGTGTATTTGGTTTTTCATGTCTATTAGTATTTGTCTTATATAGTTGGTACTCCTGGATTTGGTGCATATATATTTACGATTGTTAATTCATCCTCTTGAATTTTCCTCCTAACAAGTATGTAATGACCTTCTTTATCTCTTTTGATCACTTTTGGTTTGAAGTTTACACTGTCTACAAACATAATAGCTATGTCCGATTTTTTGGGTTTCCTGTCACATGGAATATTGTTTTTCATCCTTTGACTTTTAGTCTATGAGTTTCCTTTTGAGTTACATGTGTTTCTTGTGTACAGCATATTATTGGATCCTGTTTCTTGATCTATTCTGTCAGCCTATTTCTTTTAATTGGTGAATTAAGGCGATTTACATTGATGGATATAACTGACATGTACTGGTTTAACTTGTTCATTCTATTTTCTTGTTGCTGTTTTCTTGCTTTCCCCTCTCGTTTAATTGTTTGCCCTGCCTGGTGGTTTCTTTCTGTTGTTTTTGTAGGAATTGTAGTCATTTTCATCTCTCTCTAGTATGTCTTTCAGTATTCTTTCTAGGGTTGACTTGGTAGACATCAATTTCTTCAGTTGCTCTTTGTCATGGAAGTATCTTATTTCTCCATCAATTTTGAAAGAAAGTTTTGCAGGGTGCATCAATGTGAGTCGAAAGTTGTTTTCATTCAGGGCTTGAAATATTTCACTCCAAGCCTGTCTTAACTTGAGGGTTTGTGCTGAAAAGTCCACCATGATTCTAATGGGTTTTCCTTGATAGGTGAGTTGTGCCTTTTCTCTAACAGCTTTTAGTATTCTGTTTTTATGCTGTGTTTTGGATCTTAATTTTTATATGTCTGGGTATAGATTTATTTTAGTTATGACTGATTGGTGTTCCATATGCATCACTTATCTGTATATCTGATTCTTTTCCAATGTTTGGAAATTTTTCCACTATTACTTCTGCAAATAGTTTTAAAAAACAGCTGCATTGACTCCTGCATTTTCATTGACTTGTATCAGTCTTATATTGCTTCTCTTTGCATCATCTTGAAGCTGCTGAATCATTATTTCATGCTCCCTTGTTATTTTTACAAGTTCTTTCCTGTCATGATTGCTAACTGTGATCCTATCTCCAAGGTCTGAAAGTCTATCTTCAGCTTCATTTAAATGGTTTTGCCAGCTTTCAGTGGAGTTTTTATTTCTTGGATATCTCATTGAATTTGTATCATGCATTCTGTTTCTATCCTAATTTGCTCATTCAAGGTTTCCATCATTTTCCCATGCTCCTGTACTTTTTTTTATCTGTGTCTTCTCTAGCTATGCTGAGTAATTCCTTTACTAAGGTTGTCATTTCTTTCTTTACCTGAGAGATTATTTCTAATATAATTTCCTCTATAGCTTCATGGATTTGTTACTTCATTTCACTCTCTGTCTTTTCAAAAATTTCAGGTGTGTGACTTCCAGTGTCCTTTATTTCAATGTCCCCTGTAGTTGTTCCTAATGGACTGGATGTTTGAGATTGCATTTTGCTCTTTTGTCTTGTCATTTTCATCTCTTGGGTTAATATTTTGGTCTTTCAATTCCACAAGTCTCTAGTGACTGTTGTGTGAGTCTTAGGGTCCTACTGTATGGGTGATTTTTGTCCAATTGCTGAGTCCCTCAAAGAAGGAGAGGGGCCAGTACCTGGATTCCTCCTGCAGGTCCTGTTGGGTGAGTCTTATATTTTCCCTAGGCTGACTAGGCTAGGGGTATTGCTGTAAGCCAGCCCTTAGCTCCTATTGTTACTGCGACTTTAGGCTGTTCCACGCTGCCAGATTTACCTGGCTGTAATGTGTGCCTCAGTTGGAAACCTACTGTGTCACTAGGGGTCTCCTAGGCCCTTTCAATGTCTTCCAGGTTGGGAGTGGCCTTGTCAGCCCTCTCCTCAATTCACCCAATGTTCTCTGTGTGGAAGAAGGACTCTCCCACATCCTTGCCAGGCTTCCAAAGTCCTATAGCTGTAGGGGAGGGCTTATTACTGCTCCTGCTGACCCACAGAGGTCTCTACTTGAGGAGGAAACTCACTGCATATTCGCAGGACCCCTGAGGTCCTCTGTGTGGGTGAGGAGTTACTGAGACTTCCACCAGCCCACCAGGGTTCTGCAGGTGGTGGTTGGATTGCTGATGGTTCCTGGGCTGTTGAGGTCACCAGATTGGAGAGGGAGGTGCTGCCGACAATGATCTACTGGCTGCAGAGTCTCAGGGGTGGGAGGAAGTTCTGCTGGTGAAGGTCCACCTGCCGGGTACAGAGTCTCCAGAGTAGGGGGCGGTACCGCCGGCAAAAGTCTGCTCCCTGGCGGCCGAGGTCTCTGGGGTGGCTAAAGCAATCTTAAGCAAAAAGAGCATTATTTCTTGAGATCACAAGTTCAAGGACAGTCTAGGCATCTTTTAGACTGTTTCAAGATGAAAACAATTTTAAATGGGCTTGGCATCTATCTCAGTGGTAGAGTGCTGGTGTAACGTGGGTGAGGCCCTGGTTTCAATCCCAGAGGTCACAAAAATATGACAGGAGAGCTAGAAACCAAATACTTGAGAATTGGATTCTTTTATAATTAAAATTCCCCATCATAAGAAAATACTCTGTATTTTTTGTAGTGAGGTGGGTAAATGAACAACCTGATTAATAAGTACTTCATGTCTATGACTAATTCAAGAAATCCATGAGATTATTCTTCTTTTGCCTTAGTTATCATGGGAAATGCTACCTAAGGCATGACTAAAGTACTATATTGTCTAACTTAACTGGCATTATTAAGGAATTTTGTTAGCCTCTGGCCTTATAGTTTTCATGTGAAAAACTGGGCCTGGGTCAATTATTCTCCAAAGTTTTTTCTAGTTCTAACATTCTGACTTTGTTTTGCTTGCTTTTGTTTTGTATAGTAAGTGTGAGATGTAAATTGTAAAGTATACATAATTGAAATGAAGAGTTCTTTCATACTTAAGCCATTGAAAAAATTTAAGCACTGGCAGGTCAGTCATATAAGAAATGTTAAAATCATTCTCTAGCACAGGAAGAAAATTCCATCACGTGGCAGTATGTTTCCATGTATAAGAGAGCAAAGCACCTAAAACAGTAAGTACATAGGGAAAAATGGGTCAGAAGTTTCTTATTATTTGAATCTCTTTAAATACAGTTAAATTTTCAGCAAAAATACTAATGCGATGTCTGGTTTATGACATACAGTAGTGAAATCGATGACAATAGTGCAAAATTCAGGAGGGAGAAACAGCAATAAATTATCATTAAATTCTTAGATATGAAGTAGCATAATAAAATATATATTTAAAAATATAACTAAAATATATACCATAAACCCTAAAGCAAGTAGGTTATGAGTTATAGCTAAGAAGACAACAAAGGAGACAAGTCGGAATCATAAATAAAGTACTTTGTTTAGTGTATGTTTTACTTTAAATATGTATCATGAGATTGTATATTACACTCCTGGAAATCTATTCCTTTGAAGATAGAAGACCTGACTTTGAAGAAAGCACAGAAAAATGCTTGGGGAAGTGGAGAATAACCTAACTGAGCAAAGCTCTCTCACTTACTGATACTTCTCAATAATCTCAACGTGCACCAGTTATCTTCGTGCTGTGCATAACCTGAAAACAAGAAGCTAATCTCAAGTCCTTGTAGGAATGAGTTACAATTTCAACATGAAGTGCAAAATTTGAATCAGGAAACTACCCACTTCTATCACTGCACAGGGCAGATCAGAAGCTTACCTACCATGTCTCATTTCTAGCATGTAGCTCATGCATGAGGACCCATGTGACTTCCAACAAGGGAGTCTGGTTTAAAGCAGAATCTATCATATCCACCAGCCTGAGTCCATTGAAATATATATACATTTTAAAAGAATAGTATAATCTTAAAAACAAAGAGTAGATGCCACAATGGACAGCTCCCCTTTCTTATCCCTGCTTGAGAAGTACCTGACTTGTAGGTATTTATTTTGTAGTCAAAACAATAAGAAAGGAAATAAAAAGAGATATTTTCCTGGTTTTCTCTAAATCTGAAAGGTATTGTTACAACAAAAGAGTAACATAACGTCAGTCATCTTCAATAAAATCCTCCTTAATACAGTGTTTGAAAAAGGCCATTTCCAGTATAATGACAAACTCATGTCCATTCATACTAAACCAAAGCTTCTGACAAGTAAACTACCTAAGTCTGCAGAGTTCTCACTATGCTTTTGTATTGCTTAGTTTTTAAATGTTCAAGGATAACCAAATAGCATCAGGCATTTGAAGAAATAATCCAAAAAAAAAAAAATAGAAAAACTAATCAAAAAGGAAATGAGGTAACTCAAGAAGAGAGCTTATAATGTCTAATCCATATTTATAAACATTCAAGGAAATTTTATATTTGTAAACTAGAATGCTATTAAAATTGAGGAACCAGAAAACAAGAGTTTCTATATATTTAAAATGTGTTTCCTGAAACTTAAATCACTAGAAAGGTTGGAAGAAAATGTTTAAAAACACAGAAAACTCCCAAACTTTAGAATAAAAAGATAAGATGTCAAAAAATATCAAGAAAAAAAATGAGACAAACATTGAAGATTAATTCAATAGTTTATGAAGAAGGTACTGAAGGAAAGAAAAACAGAGAAACTATCAATATACCTGAAAGCAAATCGTGAAAGAATGGGAAAATTATCAGGACTTGGGCTGGCTATTTACACACTGAGTTTAATTAAGTTTATCACTGTGTCTAGACTAGAGCTCCTTTCTTCTCAGTATGGTAGGTATGAGACTTTGTATTTTGCAAATTATTTTGAATTTATCATAGCTGATTTTTCAAAATCAACAATTTCATAAAACAAAACATATTATTGTTATAATAATTAGTACCCTTTTAAAACATTGCACCACCAGTAAAAATTCTCCTTTATTCTTTTTGGAATATCAAAATTTATCACATATGTACACTGAAGATTCCAAGTCTTACTTAAAGGAGTATACTGTACTACTTTTTAGAAAATGTTTCATTGAAAGCACACATCTGAAGGTGTATTGGACAGACTACTTAGCTATATAAAATTGTGATACAGTTGATACATGACTGAAATTCTTTATTTGTTTTTGTCAATCATTTTCTTCTGCTATCTCTCTGGACTCATTTAGAAACAAATGAAGTTTACTAAAGTACAGACTATTGGATTCTAGACACCTTTGCCAAGTAAATAATGTAATTTTCCTATAAAGAGTGATTCATAAAGACATTCATATGAATAGTTTCGTAATGTCAATAATCATATTTTCTCCCAAATTTTAAATGAAAACCAATTAAGGGAAGGATAAAAAATGGCATCCAAGTAATTTTTCCCAATAGAAAGTCATATTTTTTTGGACAAAGGAAGGTTGAGCTCAGATAGTATAATTCATGCTAGAGATCAAGAAATGAATTAAGAGTCAGACTGATGACATTCTTTCTACAAAAGTGAGCTCTCTGATAATTTTTTCATACTTTTTGACTATTTTACTTACAGAACAGGGGGAAAAGTACAAATTCATAACAGAAAACAGGTATTTCAAAAAATGTAGTCTTCAGGAATGAGGAAAGAAATAATCATGTGTACAGAAGGTGTCAAGTGCAGAGTAAAAGCAATTAGTGAAATGGAAATGTATTCTTTTAGCTGTTTAAATCAGATAAGTGAGAATGTATGTTCTTACATGATTTCGTGAAGTCATTCTGTTTTGTAATCTTGTTACAAGATCACTAAAGGGTATTTTATTTTCTGTCTTACTTTCTACATTTTTTTTGTTTAGTAATCCTTTTAAGGAAAAAAATCTGGCTGAAATTGAAGTGAATACATTTAATGTGGCATAATCAGCTCCTAAATCTACTTAACTGGAGCCCCATCATGCATTTAGTGCATTGAATGAATGCCACAAATGGGAAACATATTATAATGAGGACGGGGCGCATTTTGTGAGACGAAAACTTCACTTTCCCGAAATGTTTTTAAGCATCTGATTTTGTAGTCAAGTATAGCTCAATTTGCATACTGCTTTATTTGCATTTGACCTAGACACCTGTATTATTTTTTAGAGAATTCCACTTTTATGGTGCTTTTGAACACTTCATTGCCACCCCATGATGACAAAATGCATTTTTCTTGCTGTGGATCTTTGAGGGGAGTAGTGTGTAATTACTTCTAACTTTTTACATGTTTTTATTTAAATTAGCACAAATGTTTTCCTTATATTACCAAGTTTCTGTGCTTTCACTGGGTTTATTTTCAGTTAAGTTATAAAAACTAGATGTAATTTTTGAGATGTGCACATTTTCTGAAAATACAATATAAACAATATTCTACTGTGATTGTCCACATAAACATAAAGGGGCTTCCATTCTTGCTATATGAATATGTTGATAATATTTTCCATCTTTATTGATCTTGAAGAAATAAATAACCAAAAGCCAAACTGTCCCAGATTGAATCCATCACCTTCCCATTTCATTTTGCTGCAAAGCAGTGCACCACTCTGAATAACACTATTGGTCCTTATTTGCCCCCAGCTTGAAAGTCTGGGCAATACACTGGATTCTTTTCTTCCCACTCTCCAGCATGCAGTCATCTGGAGGTTCAATGGAGTTGGCTTCTGTAAGTGAGACTGGATCTGTTTCTTCTTCATTTCTGCTGTTACTGCCTTAGGTCAGGCCACCACCATGCCTCTCATGGGTCTTTTCATCATACTATCTTGTCCTCTTTGAATGCAGTAATTTTTACAAATTAAAATCTAACTATCACACCACTTCATTCAACATGCAGAATGCACAATATCCAAATGAACTTTTGGATAAACATTAAACACCTCTAATATATGCATCATGATTTCAACATTTAGACTCTGATTACCTCTTCACCCTCCCAATTCCCACTGAACTCCCATTCATTACTCTCTGGCCATGTGGAATACCTTCTTGTGTATTATTGCACTGATCTTTCACATACCTCTTTGTTTATGCATATTCCATATTATTTGGAGAATTCCCATTTCCCAGGCACATGATTGGTAGGAAGTATACATCAAGAAGATTAATGGGTTTCAGCATGTGTTTGATAACATAGGGTCTAAATTCCAGTCCTTTCATAGATTATACAGGAGATCTTGGACAAATCACTCAATTTCCTGAAGAATAGTTTTCCCATCTGGAAAACGGTGGAAGGAACATCACTTATCTCATTAGGTTTTATGAGGTTTATGGATGTGAAGAGCAGAATAAAGGGTCTCTACATGATGGGAAATAAATGTTATCAATGCAAATAATTAAGAATAAAAATATCATGGTTATTAAGGAGAATCGAAGCTACCAAGGACGTTATATTTTATCTCATCTGAACTACACAGTTATATTTCATAACTACAACAAAGAGAATAAACTATCCTTTTTTTCTATTACACCTTAAATAATCATCTAATTTTTAAGCCAAATATGTGTGATCACATATGTATCACACTTCACTTTCTAAATATGTCCATGGAAAGGGCTGAGAAATTGCAGTCCCCAAGAACTGCCAGCTATTACTTATTTGATTAATAAATCATGAGCTCTGGAGACTCACTGTCTTAGACTCTGCAGAAGACTCATCTGCAATTTCCTGCCCCTCATAGGTGAGTTTTGCAGAAGGCATCTCCTGAGAGGTACAAGGTGCAACTATATCTGTAGTCCAAAAAAACCCCTGCTGTTTCCACATTCAGCTCCCCCACCCCATTTAGCCTTTTCTGTTATTTTACTTTGCTTCTGGATTCAGACTTCAGGGTCTGCCTGCAGGGTAGCAGGGGTGGCCAGGAGAAGCCCCTGATTTAACAAGTCCTTTAAACAGCCCCTCCAGGACTTACCCAAAGGGCTGAGTTGCCTCCTCCCTCTCCTTCTTTCCCTTTCTGACTTCCTCTGCAGTCAGCTCATGTTCTCACTTTCTTTGTGGTCCGAGCTACCTCTGCTATTGAAGTGACCCTTTCACCTCGAATCCCAGAACAGCCATCAGAGCCTCTTTCTCGGTAGGCCAGAGAGCAGGAGAAAATCTCTGCTCCAGTGTTGTTTGAAATAAGTAATTATTGCAGTTCCCAGAAGTGGATGGTGAAAAGGTGAGTTGAGGAGGAGGAGGCTTCACTGGCTGATACCAAGGTCTCTCTGACCTAGAATCTAGTGATTCTATATTGAGAGGCATTTTATTTTAAAATCTCTCACGTACAGAAAAATAAACCAATAAATAAAATAAACATGAAGGGCACCCATGGGGTTTCTTGCTCACATCATAGCAGTCTGTCTGCCATAGTGAGAAGCAAGAATATCATTTCTTCCCCCTGGGATCTATTCTGGTGACGGTCTGCATGCCCCCTCTTCTGGGATACTTGCTGCTTCTTAGCCTCAAGGTAGCAATCATGATTTTAAGGGAGCCGTGGGATATGAGTTCTAGCCACACTGTCTAGGGACAGTTCCTGAGAGTTCCAGTGTCCCATTCAGGGGCCTCAGTGGCCCCAGAGAGCACAGATGTGGAAGGAGGGAAGAGGCGTGAGCCTTAGGCAGGTAGCTTCTATCAGAGCTCCACATTTATCATTCATTCACCTGGCACGTGTTTCCTGAGCCCCTCCATATGCCAGGGACTGAGCTGGATGTGGGTGGTGATGGAGATGGCAGGACCACCCAGAACTCTAGACCTGGGGTTGGAAATGGGGAAACAGGAGCAGGTATGGGAGGTGCTGGGTAAGCTGGGGAGGAAATGGTGAACAAGGATTAAATGTGGATTAAGGAAGAAAAGATGGTGATGTATTCAAAAACCAAGAGGAAGGAAGAGTATATTGGAGA
Source organism: Dasyprocta punctata (assembly GCA_004363535.1). Taxonomy (NCBI): domain Eukaryota; kingdom Metazoa; phylum Chordata; class Mammalia; order Rodentia; family Dasyproctidae; genus Dasyprocta; species Dasyprocta punctata. The sequence goes on along the minus strand of RJWM01002309.1, from coordinate 110,583 downwards.
GGTGGTAGGAACTGGGTAACTTGGCCCTTGTAGAGTACAACACAGAGTTGACGAATTATAGTAACACTGGATTTCATATTTTGAAAATGCAGGAACTAAAGTTTAGAATAATTTAGTCAAGATCAGCCATCAGCTAAAGGTGGAAGTTGGCTTTCTAGGCTATGTGTCACAGATTCTACTGTTTATATTTTTAGCTGGAGATTCTATCTAACATAAAACATCAAGAACTGACTCACTCTCCTGGTTCTTAGAACATGCTCAGGTATTACATGGGGCATTTTCTGTGAAAGGTCCTAAATCCTAGTGCTTAAAAATTGTTATTTGGGGATAATGATACTTATTACACTCAACACAGCATAATAAAGATTAATTAGTGGATTTTGTTAAGCACTTTGAAGAGAAGTGATTTGGGCATAATCACAAGTCTCATCTCTCATCGACCTTTAGCATCCTTTTTATTTAGTATTGATTCAGTGTTATTGACCAGTTTGATGGCCATTAATCAGTCTGGCTCAGGTTTTACTGTTTCCAAATTCATCTCTGTAAATTGGTGGTATAAGTTATTTTTGTCATAGAACATCCACATTATGAATTCTCATTTTAACTGAGAATTTGAAAGGTCGAATTAATTCAAACTTCAATATAGTTTTTTTAAATGCTTTTATTATAGCTATTAACACACAGTAAGCTAATTTATTGTGGATGTGTCATCCAAGACTTCTCTATTTGAACTCTTTAGAGCTAGGATTATAATTTCTCAGTTACCCCAAATTAAATGGCTCCAGTAAATGTCAAATCTGATGCTCAGCATTTATATAGGCTAAACATGAACTGAATGGAAGAGATTGTGTACAACTGTTTAGTGTACTTAGGGTAGACTTTACTGAGGTCTGATTTTAGAACAGACATTTATCCTTAGAAATACTTTGGAAATTTTAGATGGTTAAATTAGTCAATTTCTTTTCTCATTTCAACTTTTGTAATTTAATAGTTATTATGAAAATCTTTGTAATCATCCCAATTCTCAGCATCTCTGTTTTTCTTTTGCTAGAACCCAGTAGTAGTGTTGTGAACGGTTGATTGCATTTCTTTTCAGGAGGAGTAATTGACACTGGAGGTCTAGTTTGCATTATGTGCATAACAGTGGTAGGCATAAAACCTTCACAGAACAATTATGTAAGAAGCTGTCATTACCCTAGAACCACAGGTGCACAAACTGAGGCTCAGAAATATTGAGTACCTTAGTTACCACTCACGGACAGTAAGTAGAAGTTCTTGAATTCAAACACAGGTTTTGACGGGCTCCCATTGTTGTAGCTTTCAACTTGAATATAACTCCTTCCGAGGTTGCTAATTAATCATCCTTTCCCCCTTTCTCATCAAAGAATGCATTTCAGCAAACATTTAATTGGTACAAACAATGCTGGGATTTTGTCACTCATTACCACTTATTTTCATTTTATTTCACAGCTTTCTCATCAGTGAAAACAGAGCAGTTAGCTACTTTGCTGGGGCTGAGAGACTCTGAATGGGCAGAGGGAGGAAGCAGAACTTGGTATCACTAGAGGAAGCACATGCTGACACATCTCTATGTTCAAGGGAGAGGATAAGAAAGAACTGGTCAATTCCAGAAAAATTCCCAGAGGATATAGGACTTGGCTCAGGTCTTAAAGAAAAAGATACGGGTTTATACTCACATAAAGTAGGCTGCTAATATGAAGTCTTGGGAACTAACTTTGCAGTGCATGGTGCTACACCAGAAGTTCCACATCCTTGTAGTTACTACAGAAAAGGGAATGTGAGGATATCTCTGTACATATAATTCCTCTGTCTTATACTTGAATGCCAGTGACCTTCTGAGAAAAGCCTGTTCATCTTGCTCCTCCCCTGTCGCATCTATGCATCGTCTTTCTCCACTTCTTCCTGCCTCCGAGTACAAGTGCAGCACGCAGCTGAAGAAACACAGAAAAAGCAAATCCTTCTGCCTTAGATGCTCAGTAGGTAGGGTATGTTTAGATGACATGATGTTTTTCTTACTATCTTGAGCCCTTTGGCAAGCAAAAGGAGAGATGAAAGGAGGAGAGGAAGGGAACAGTGCTATGGCTGACGTGAAATTTCCAGCGTCAGCCTGAATTGGAAATGATAATGTAGCCTTTAATTCACCACTTTCCCCGCCACTGACTTTATAGGCATCAGGTGGGATGGGGTAAAAACCCTGAGATGTCATCACAGTGAGACTGTCTTATTAGTTTTGCAGAGTGAAGCAAAATCATAGACTAGGCAAGCTGTAGATCCCTTAAGATCCAGGAAGCCCAAACCTATGGCTTATCAGGTGAGGGGTTGGAGGGACAATGAGCTAGCTGTCAAAGAACATATGTTCATGGTGTGATCATTAATTCACCTTTCATTTCATTCATGACATATTTATAAATACTGCTGTACATGCCAAGAGTTGCACTGTGTACACTAGATAAAGTGTTAAATAAAATTGATGCTCCAGGAGTTTGTATTTTTGAGGAAAGAGAAAACCCAGACTTGAAGTCTTCTGCCATCCCATGCTCTTTCCTGAAAGCCTTAGCATGAACCGGGATTTGAGGTCATTCTGTCTCATCCTGGTAGGTGCCTCTGGCGTTATATCTCTCCAGAGAAAATGCTCCAAGAAACTTCCAAAAGTCTTGGTTAGGATTTCTAATGATGGGGGGAGGGAGGGAAAAAAGGGAGAAGAGAGAAGAGAGAAGGGAGAAGAGAGGAGAGGAGAGAGAGAGAGAGAGAGCGTATGCACGAGAGATCTTCCCTCTCAGTGGGATGAACTCCTAGTATCCTAGAATAGTATTTCTACAGCACCAGGGATTCTCCCATATTAATACAAGTAGGTCAAAAATATATGTGAAAGATAGCCCTTCCTCAGGCTTTAACAAAGCATGTTTCTTACACCTTCAGAGTTACGAATTTATAAGATGTGCCAAGCCCACAGTCCCGCAAAAGATGGAAATCAAACCCCTAGATAAAGAGGAAAGAACTGATGGCGCTGGAGAAATCTTGGCTTCCAAGTTCCAAAATGATTCTTTGACTTTGGTAGTGACTTGGTGTCTCTTTATGTTGCTACATAAGAAAATGCAAACAAGAATGGGGCTGATACATAATTCTTTGATTTACATGGATTTAAATTGACCTAAGGACTATCATGGTATCTTGAGCACTAAGAAGACAATTTAAACTGGTGGAAATACTGAAATTATTTTGAATGAAGATGCACTTTAATCCAGTGTAAAGGAGATTAGATAACATAGCTACTACTTTCCTCTATCCCGTTCTTCTTGTGACTTGAACTGCTGTGCAAATATCCCATCCAGTGCCATCATTGCCTCCCACATTGTTAAAGGGTGGGTTTGGATTGTGGCAGACTGCTCCTCCCCCAGCCAGTTCCTCAGTCCTTGTTTACTCGACCAGTAGCCTTGGTCGTGAACTTCCAATAGCTCATTTAGAAAAGAAGAAACAATAGGGCCTTTTTAAATGATAACATACTTCATTAAGTGTTTAAAAATGTCGACACATACAGTATTTCTGGAATTGAGAATCAGGAAAATAAGTGAGGACAAATTCTTCTTTAATTATTTTACATTCTAATAGAACTATATTTCAAAGTCATTTTATTTATTTTATTTTATGGAAAAAACACAGCAAAATAATAGGAGAATAACAATAACATTGCATATTGTTATCTCCAAAGTAGTCATGCAGAATGCAAGATATGGGCATAAAAATTTCTCCAAATAACACTAACACAAACCTTTCTTTTCAATGAACCAGAGGAGACTAGTAGTATAACTATCTTGTATTTATTTTCCTTTTCCTTTTTTTCCTTTCCCCTTTCCCCCACCTGATTTCCTTTTTCCTTTTGAATAATTTCTTCCCCACAATATCTATTGGGGCCTTTGTGTTCACAGTTCATTCACAGTCAGCAGCCAGTATTCCATTGTCACGGTTCATTGGTATAAGGGAGTGGACAGCTGCTGATTCTTCTGACCTTAACTCTGAAATATTTCTCAGGACATTCTGTGAAGAATGGAGACACATATGTGATAAAAAGTATTGAAATGATCACAGCAAAGACATGCTATCAAGTACTCAAGGCTGCAGTAATTATTGAAATATATCCTGGTTTAATATTCTTAAAAAAAATCTACTATAGTGCCAAGTAAATTCAACTGAAATGTCTAAAAGTGGCTGTTATATTCCTAGGTTACTATTATCATCACATACGCTATGAATGAAATATCAGATATTCTATTTTTGTCATTTTATATGATATGTAAATCCCCCCAAACTCATTGAGGACCCACAAATTTCTTTATTTGAAGGCCTTTTGGATATAGTATTTGCTCAAATATGTCCCATGATCATGATGACTATAACTGTTCTCATTCCTCCTCTTTATTTTTCCTTCTTCTTGGGACTATAGGAGCATATTTTGGAATAATAATGAGGTAATTATTCTTTATTATCAAATTCCTTCCAAATGTTTGATACCTTAAAGGAAAAAAGAAATGTTTGACTGTTAGATACTAAGTGGAGTTTAGATAGTAAGTACAGTAAGCATTTGTTTCTATCCAATTGTAGGTCATACTGTTTGTGTTTCACACTTAGATAATTTTCAAGATAATTGGAGCAAATATAGGAGGAATATAGCATAATTTCTGGATAATTATGGACATTTTGGGATATTATAATAAAAATAAAATCCTTGTTGATATTTCAACTATGGACACTCTTAGGTGATTCTAAAGCTATTGAGACCAAGGAAGAGAGTGGGGTTGAGATAGGGAGAAACAAAAGGGGAAAGAAAGGAAGGTAAAAAAGGAGAGGTAGATAGGGAGAAAAGAATGGAGAAACAGAAGGAAACAGAGAGAAACATCAAATAACGTATTATAAAGGGCTTATTTTCTTTTTAAAATGTGTGTTAGCATCTAGTGCTCTCCTTTGAGATATCACTGAAGGTACTACCATGGCTTGACTCAGTGTTTGATTGATGTCATTATCAACAATATGCTCTCTGCAAAGGTTTTGCTCATGACAAAGTGAACAGCCACAAAACTCATTCACCACCTGGAGTTTAATCTCTCTTGGAACTCGACCCAAGGGAGGAGAAAACACAGAAGAGGAATTCATAAATAGGAAGACAGAGCTAAGTTTAATATACAGCATTTTGGATGGAGATACTATGGTATTTTAGATTTAATAAAATTCAAGGTTAAATATTAAATGTAAGAAAATTTACTAAGTACCTAAACGTGTTTTAATTAATACATTTAATAAATAGGATAAATATCTAATCTGAAAGAGTCTCAATATAACAATTGAAGACGTGTTTAATTACTACAATGATACAGATAAATTTAAAATCTTTTTAAACTACACAGTCACTATCCTAAATCAATTCTGGCATTTGTGTTGATGCATCATTAAAGTTTATCAGAGAAATAAAATTAGGCCAAAATTTTGTCCATCAAACAAAACATCTATGACATTTTAACATATGACCATGAAGCTGGCCAAGTTTGAATTTCTTTTCATTTGTTAGTCTTCTTGTCTTGTGGGATGTTTCTAGAATGTTTGTCCAAGTTTTTTTCTTTTATGCTATTCACTTGCAGAAAGAGAGAAGAAAAAAAAAAAAAAACAGAAAATACCCCATGATTAAAAGGTGTAGCTGATTTAACCTCAGGGAATTTTTAAAATTAAGAAAAGAAAGGGCAGTGCACCTCACTCCCCTGAAACATCTTTTTTTAAACGTGACATCGTTTTATATATGCCATTTCTCCCCAAAGTAAAGTACAGCAATGACTATTGTAGGTCATAATAGGAAGGTCAATTGCTTGTCTAGACACTGTCTTTGATAACAATAAGCATTTTCAGATACCCAGGGAAAGCATATCCCTTTCCAAAAGGTAACTAGATAAGATGATGTGTTCTTATATTACCAATAATTGGCTGTAGCGTTCAAAGTAGAACACTTTCCTTTCCTTAACTGCTTGTATATCAGACGACCACCTGCTTTTTCACAAATTAAAGGGAAATGTGAATAATTCTGGCTTTTAATAAAAATAACATAGTCTTAGAGGCCACATCATTATCCTGTTAGGCAGTATAAAAATTTTTATAATGACCTCTTTTGATACATTTTATACATCTATATGGACTAGGCAAAATTCACAGTATTTTCTCTCTTTTTGCTTAACAGCCTTTTTAAATTCTTGGTTTTTATGATTTCTGATGACATTTTTCTGTCATTTGTTCTTACTTACACTTCTATTATCAAATATACATATAGAATATGTTACAAAAACCTATAAACATACGTCTCTCTTTCAGTTTCTCTTTACAGCAAGGGCAAGTTTTGTCATATTGTGAATAGAATTCAGCCTGCCAAAACCTGGTGGAGATTGCTGAATACAAACCTTCTTCAGGTTACAGTGCAAAAATATCATGACAAAAGAGTATGTTCTGTCTTGTCTTTTGATGAGCACAGCACAAAGTAGAAAATGTTCCCTTTTAGCACTCACTGCCAAATTTCTAAACTGGCGCCCTAATTACACCTTTGCAACATGAAGACTTGTCCATTTGCACATGAGGGGAAAGTAAACCCTGCACCCAGCTGGAAGGTTGGTGATGTCAGGTGAACTAGGAGAGTGGGTAAATAACTCTTGTCTTACAAGGTGTTTTTCCCCAACATTCTATAATGGAAATGTTTGACCATATACCAAAACTTAGAAGTATTCTTTTCCTTGAGCATCTTATACTTTCCCCCATGATAATGCCATTAACATTTTACTATACCTGGTTTACCATATATTTATCCTTCACCCATCCCTCTACCTGCAGGCAATCCATCTTATTTTTGCAGTGCATTTCGCAGTGAATTGCAGCACAGTTTTCCCTAAATACTTTAGCTTGCTGTAATGGTTTTGATGAAGAAAATGGATGCATTTCTCCCAAACCAACTTTGAAAGAGCAATTTTAGAGAGGCAAATAAAAGTAGAGGAAATTATTTTCCAGGAACAAAGATAGGAGGAAAAATAAGTTTTGAAACACCACACTGGGTCATTTTACAGCACGCTGTTCCAGGCCTGCTGGAATTTAAATCAATATGCCTCCTTTCTGCTCTCAGTAGCAAGAGAGAATTGCTCATCATCAGATTTACGTGGCATTCTTTAGGATCAGCAGCGTGTTGGTATTAACGTGGAACCAAGTGATGCTTAAAATATGAGACTTGCTAGTGGGTTTTGTTGTTATCTACTAAGCAGATGTCAGACAATTTAGTTAATACGTGCTGTTAAAATCAAATAGTACAGTTGAGACAATTTAGGCTTAGAATCAGAAAAAAGAAGTTGTCCTTTCATTATGCCATTGTTTCACTAAAATGAGGAGCATTAAAACATGAAACAGAGAAATGGAGACATGCATTCATCCCTGCACATTATGATGCTGTTCTTCAGCTGTGCAAAAGCTAACCCTCATGTGGCAGAAAATGGTTGAGTGAGGTTCTAAGCCATTTTGAGGTGTGGGAAGTGAGTGGAACAAGAAGTTCTGCACAGATGCTAGAATAATCCACTTAATAGAAGTTCTTAATTTGGAAACAACAATAAATTATATGGGGCAGTCCTCAATCTGCCACGTACATGGGATTAGAGATGACTTAACTTGAAAGGTGCTTCATGTTTCAATGATTCAGGAATTAAAGCCATGGGATCAAACAGTGCGTAATGTGCAATGATTTTATTGAACATTCTGTGTGTAGAGACACACTGCTGCCTGGAGGGGTGGCAAGCATAGGAGCCTACAAACCACCATAGACAAGTCAAAAAGGTTGACTGGGGTTGTTCCAAGGGTGAGAGGAAGGAGGAAGAGTTCAAATTCCACTGAGGTTAGGAAGCAAATTGTATGTTTCAGAGGTTCCTATAGAAGAGAGTTGTTCATGGTAGTTGAAAGTAAGAAAGGGAAAATGACTGCTGGGTAGAAAAGGAAAAAGAATTGAGAGGTAAAAACCCCTTTTCCATGAACCGTGAGATTTAGGTTCCCTGGTGTTCCTGAGCTGACATTCCTCATCCTTTTCTTTCCCTGGAAATAAGACTTATCTACATTTAAATTCCAGGTCCGGTCTCATACCCTCCCCGAACAGTCCTTAATCCTCACCTCCAGCCCTGTAAATTCTCGATGTACCGCATCCCAACCAGAAGCTCACTTGGAGGCATCTGGGGGAAAGTCCAAGGACCATGGCTATAGCTTCAGAGTTATCCTCATCCAAAAGAGTGACAACACAGAATGAAAGTTCTGGAGAATTCTTAGTTAACTAATTTGGCAGAAAGTCTAAAGTGATTCTACTTAGTTCACACTGCAAGTCAATCGAAACCTTTGGACTTGGCCTTGACTTCTAGTCCAACATTGCTGGTGACAGGCTGAGAAAGGGGCAAAAAAGGACAGAATAGAAGAGACTGGGGACAGGAGAGACCAGAGGGAGGAGGAAGTCAGAAGAAATGAGAGAAAAATACAGATAAAACACTTTCCTCCCCATCAAATATTTTAGTTTTTTTTCTTTTTGAATAACGCAACACACACACACGCACACACACATCCATAATGCCTTCTTGTTCCCTTATGCTAATTAAATGACCTGATTTGTACTAACTACAGATATGCTTGGTTTACCAACATTTTCATTAGAAAGACAACATACCCATGCATTAAAATGTTCACGAACCCTAATAGTTTGTCTTTATTTTCCTTGTCTTATTCAATGTCCTCATGCAAATCCCCAACAGAAGGTGAACCTGCTCAGCTGGCTGAAACCATTAAACTGTTAATAACAACTTAAGGAGCATTGCACTAAATGAATACTTTAGTATTTTCTTCCCTGACTCATTCTCCTTTAAATATATTACATATATGAACACTTTCTTATAGAAAAATTCAAGAATTATGGAATAAATTAGGTTTGAGAAAGATTTTCTCAACATTTCCAAGAGGAAGGAAGAAATCATCACTTGAAATTTCCTGGAAGGTCCCTCAGAAATCCCTTTTTAAGACTCTTTGGATATGCCCTGAGTGACCCAAGTTCCAGAACCACCTTCCTCCCTACCCCATGTGACCTTTCTTCCCTCCCCCCACTCCTTCTAGACACACATTAACTCCATCCAGCAAATGCTTACCACGTTGCTAATAAGAAGTGGTTTGAAATTTGCTATTTGAGAATGCAGTTTCTCTCCTCTTCTGTTCTATTCTCCAGAAGTCAATGGTAATCCACTTTGTAGTCACCTTTGTTGAAACTCATCTATTGTCTGCTTGATAAAAGCAAATTTGAATTTTAGAAAAAGCATAGTTTCAAACAGGTACAATCAATAAACAATAAATATAGTCTCCAGGGATTTTGAGAGTGAAAATGTTTCCTACATTATGCATGCTCAAGGGGAAAAATGCTGCACTGACTATCCAGAGAATGGAATTAATGAGATAAACTAGATTTAGAAGTTTTCTAGGTTTTTGCCAGAAGATGGTCATATAAATTCATTCTTTGTGCTTGTGTAGTAGTTAAGATTTCCATTTGTATGACATCAGGGATCACAGTATTATATAAAAAGGTGAGAAAACCACAAGGCTAACCTTAGAAGTTATGAATGATTGGAAAAGAGATGTTTTTCTTTTTGATTTGTGTCTTCCAAAATTTTAATGGTATTTACTTATCTAACTGCCTGTTCATTCATTCATTCATCAGTCCATCCATGCATCCATCCACCCATTCATCCATCCATTCATCCAGTCAGCCAGCTGATACAGAATATGCCTGAGGTGTATACTATGGTTATAGACAGCAAAAAAACACATTTCCTGCCTGAGTTCACAGTGTAATAAAATACCTTGTTTCTTTATTTGGGTTTCACCTCTTGTCTCATGGAAGGTGGCCCCCAAGGCCAAAGGATAAATATGATGTGTTTTCCTAGGATCTCAATTTCACTCTAAGGCCAAGTTTTTAGAAATATTAGTTAGTAAGTTACTTAAACACTTTGAATAGACAAAAACACTTTTATGGATAAACAATAAATATTCCACAGAAAGAGGATTTAAAACATTTATGGTCTCCATCAGGCCTTATACTGCCTTCCTCCAATAGTCCTTTGTTCTTCCATCCTTCTCTATAAGTCTTCTTAACAAAGAACCTGACTGATATTTTACAATTCCAGAGAAATTTGGATCAAAGACTTTGAAAGGTTGAGCAGGTTCAGATGTACTAGAGAAGCTTGTGGGAATGACATTGCCTGGAGAGGTAGAGCCAGCCTGGGAAGAGCTTTGAATGCTGTGTTGATGAACTTAGTCTCTATCCCAGAGGCACCCGGAAGCCACCATAAGTGAAACCATGCAGTGAAACTCCCAGAATGTTTTCACTCTGTTTGGTAAGCTGATACGAGGCATTGTCTAAAGGTTGTTGAGCTAGCAAAATAAACTGCATGTGGCACGCTAGACTGTGAGTCAGAAAGCCTTTTTTTTTGGTTCCATTAACCACTACCCATGTAAGTGAACTCGTACAAGCTCCTGGTCCTGTTTGAGACTCAGTCCTCTAATCTCCCAAAGAGGGACAAAACGTCTGCCCTTCTGCCCCCACATTCCGCTGTGTGTCTCAAGGGAGACAGACCCATGAAAGAAAGCACTGAACAACAAATGGAACACTGATTAATATGAGTCACTGCAATTGTGGAATAAAAGCACTTACTAAATATTTTCATATATTTTTATAATTGAGTTTCCAAAACTTGTTCTTTTTCTTTTAACTCATATAGCCTGCCGTAAGACAGGGGATTAAGGGTTCATATCCCCCTCAACATTTTTTTCTTTCTTTCTTTCTGTTTTTACAGCATCTAAGCAGAGTCTCCAGTGATACAATTCAGTAGGTACTCAGTAAGTGTTTCTGTCATGAGCCGTAACTATGGTCAGTTGTCTACATTTAGCTATGTTTACCCCCACCCTCTGATAAACACAACGTCCTTCTCTCTCTTTTCCTTCTGGTCTCTGAATTCCATACCAAAGTGATACTGAGAAAACAGGAGGAGGAAAACAAGCCGAAGACAGGGTGGGAACAGAATGTGATCTTTAGGTTTCTTGGAGGTGGATCACAGATTTGGTTCGGAGCCAAAGTAAAGACAAGCAACAGTTTTTAAAATAATGAGATGTACTTAGGTTAAAACGCAAACTAACTCTCTGGATACCTCCACCATTCTTGATGCTGAGTGATTCCCTTGGTGCCTTGCATAGTGAAAACCCTGTGAAAAAGGATAAACACTGCTTTCAAGCAATGTCACTGCGGGCAATAAGACACCAAGGTTCATGAGTGTGTTCTCATCCCAGCCTTGATTGGAACCAATGGTAGAATATCCATGCCAACTTCTGTATAAGCAATTTTGTGTTGTCAGGTATGTAGCTCATAACAATGAGTGCAATTTTGCCAGATGGTGATGGCTTTGGAACTGAAGAAACAAAATGAAGTACAGCAAGGAATTGTGAAAGTACCCAGTGTGGTTATTCTGGAACCATACAGAGCTTGGCATGGCTGTAACATTGGGTGTGTCTGGGAGATCCTGTTGCGTGTAGGATGAAATCCAAATATCTTAGCATTGCACATCAGGTCCTTGATGATAAGGTTGTCTGCCTACATTTTCTGCCCTAAGCATTGCCACACCTCATTCCCACCCTTGAACCATAAGATCAAATCATCCTGAACTTTTCATTTTTTGGTTCCTAGATATCTCACACTCTTTTATGACTGTATGGCTTTGTCCCGTCAATTTACTTAGCCCATGAGGCCCTACTCTATCACCTACCTATCTCTTCCAGATCTATTCTCTTTCTCTTTCAAGGCCCAACATCTTTCACCAGCTCTGTAAAGAACCTCTCAGATTGAGTTGATGTCTCTCCTATGAATTGTAAAATGCCTTTGTCTATTTTCTTTGTTCTCTTGTTAACTTTGTGATTGCAGATATGTTTACCTCCTCTCTAGTCTGTAACAGGATGCAAAAGCTCTCCCTCATTCGTTATTTCCCCACAACCTGGTACAGTGCCTACATAATTAGATATTCATAATAAACATTCAGTAAATATTGATGGAAGGAAAAAAGGAGGAAAAACTAAAGGAACAGACAGGTGATGATACTAGAGTTATTGGCTGGCAAAAGTTTGCTAAGGGCCCATCCATATTCATGCTAAAGACAGTGGATATGATTTTAGGCAAAGTGGAGAAGCACTAAAGATGTGTACATAAAATAGCTAATGAGGCAATCCAACATTTAGGAAAGAAAATTGGCGGCTTTGTGTGGATGGACTAAAGAACAAACAGGCGACTTGGTGATTATAGTGATTATGCTTATGTGGGATAAATCAGATCGGAGCTGAGATGAGTTGTAGGTTATGAGAAGACAGTTTAGAAACTAAATGGTTAAAATCTTGGAACCATTTTTTTTTCTGAGATTACTTTGAAGACACTGCTTGGCATATGCTTTACCATCTCATCAAGTTCTTCCCTGCTCATTATCTATTATTTTAAAGCAGATACACATCAAGGTGACCGACCATGAATACACAAGGCAGTGAATGTAATATATTTATACAGCTGTAACTCCAAACATGATCAAGAGAGTACATTTCAAGTATGTCAGAGGACTCCTAATGTTCCCTCCTAGTTAATGGCAGTCCCAGAAGTAGCTGCTATTCTGATTTTTATCATCATTGATATTCTTGCCTGTCCTTTAACTGTGTGTAAATGAAACTACACAAAACATATGCTGCTATATCTTCCCTTTACATTGTTGCTTGCGATCATAATACATTTATTTTCACAGATGCATATTGTTCTATTTTATGAATATATAAACATATATTAATCCTTCCTGATGATGGATATTTAGGCTGTTCCTAGTTTGGGCATATTATGGATGAAGTTTCATCATTTCAGGAACTTAGTATTTTTCCATGAGACTTTCTTTGACTATTAAATGCAAGTATATCACCAGAAGCTTTTGACTTGGAGTCCAGTCCTGATTCTGACAGTTATTAACTTTATAACACTGGCAGTTTACATCACAACCATGTGCCAGCTTTCAGTGTACATGGGATAGTTTTCTGAACTCACTGGATCCTGAAAACCCAGTTAGGCCAGACCTAGCAAGTGTGCGATGGATATCTGTGTGAGATTATCAGGTGGTGAGTCTGATTCACTAACTGTTGTCACTGCTGAGAGTGATATATATTAAAGGCCCCCAAAATGTCGAATAAGTAAATGAGCAGTAATAACATTTGCCAATCTCATTCTCAGTCTTCCCTGTCTAAACGATCAGTTTCCCTCACCAACTTCTTAGTCATACACCAAGCCACCGTGGAATTCATGGATAAGAATTAAAATACATGCGTTGTGCGAGTGCGTGCCAGAGGCTCCTCCATTTACCTGAGCTGCACTATGCGGTGCGAACCTGGCTCAGTTTCTAGTGTTTTCTTAGTCACTGGACCTTAACCTGACATCTTACAAATGGGGGAACTGGTGCTGGACTGGGCTTTGTGCCCTGTGTAGCGCAGCTCAACACTGACTCATGATGGAGAGCAGATGTTACTTCTCCTATTTGACTTTGCTGCTTTCATCTCCATTCTATAAGTGCACTTAGCTCTTCTGATTCACTGTGATATTTACCAAATATACTCATTTGTTTAACATCAGCCCATTTATGATCATAGCCTTCGGGGCCTCACTGTTTCTATTATCTTTGCTAGAAGCTTCTGGGGAGGAACCCGGTCACGCACTCAGTGCCAAAACTATTATTTACCAAGTCAGTAACAATCAGCCAGTTGTTTTGGTTTCATGATAGCAAAATAACTGGTTTTACTCCCATGAAAATAGTGACAGTTTGGGAAGGGGTGTTTTGTTTTGTTAAGCTGAGAAACTTCCTCTATATGCAACTCATTTTCACACATTGTGTTAGCTAAAGCAAGAACATTTATAAGATAAATCATGAAAATTACCCAATATGGATATCCTTCACTGTGTTCCTTCATTTGGGGGTTCCATTCTAACTTTCAAGGAATTCCGTGTAGTAAATGGTGATGTTTTTATGGATTTTTAAGGGACACCAGATCCTTGTCTCCAAATGCCAACTAGATAATGTCTCATTCCTTGGATATTCTTCAGTATATGAAGATTCAATGCACCAAAGGCAAACTCTATCTTTGTCTCTGTCTCTCCGTCTCTGTCTCTCTCTGTCTCTCTGTCTCTGTCTCTGTCCCTGTCTCTGTCTCTGCTTCTGTCTCTCTCTCTCCCTCTCTCTCTCTCTCTCTCTCTCTCTCTCTCTCTCTCTCTCTCTCTCTCTCTCTGTCTGTCTAAATTTGTTCCATCCTTCTTATATCCTTCTTGGTGATTGACAATAGTTTTATGAACTAAAGTCTTTTCTGACATCCCACCTCAATTATACCACTGGGAGATGTATTGATTCTGTCACTCAATCTGAGGTTCTAACTCTTTATCTTTCCCATCTGCTCCCTTGGCCCCTCCTTTCTTTACATTATTAAACCACAAGCCCTTAGCATTATTCTTCTGGATTACTGATTTTTGTTCCTTCACTGCTGAAATCAACCTCTCTCCTATGATTCCCAGGCTTTCCTCAAAGTGATATTTATAGTGTTGTTCCTCTCTTTAAAACCTTCACTCTCTTCTTGAAGTTTTCAGGGAACATTTAAAGACTCTTTTACCAACATAGAAAACCTGGCATGAGATGGCCTTGGCTCCAAGTTCAGACACACCCATCTCTGGGAGGCACTGATCACTCCAATAATAGCAAGCTGCCTCAAATGTGTCATGCTATTACTTTTGGTGTGATTATTTTATTTTTCCTTTACATATACAATGTAAGGTATGTAGATTCCCATGATGCAAAATTTAAGCATTTTAAACTGTGCAGAGCATTATAAGGAAGTTCCACTTAGCCCCATTCCTCTTTGCCCTGATACTGTGCTGTTTCAAACCTCTGCATCTATTCATGCTCTCCTCTTCCCTGTGGGCCATCCTTCCATGTGTTCTGGAAAACCCCACATCACTCATTAATACCTGGGTTGAATGCTGGTTGTTTTGAGAAGCCTTCTCTGACCACCTCTCTGAAACAGGTATCCCCCCAGATTGTATTTCAATCTGTACAGACCCAGACAGTATTGTTTCCACTTACTCTGTAATTACTGATCTGCTTGCCTTTCCCCTCAGCTAGAAGACAGCCTCCTTAAGAGAAGGAGGAGTTGTCTTTTTTCAATTTGGGGTCCCACAGTCTTGCTCAGGCAATGTTTGGTGGAAGGATAAATGAACTTTTTAATCTATCACAAGTTCTATTTGAAGCATGGGGCAAGGAATAACCAAGGAGCAAAGGACTTGAGTAATGGAAAGCAATATTCTCTGCACTGATAAGCTCAGAACATTTTCTTCCTAACTCAAAGTCAAACATAGAGAAACCACTCTCACAGCTACAACACAAGACAGAAGACATTCCCAGGGACTTAAGAGATGTCAGGCAACAGGGGCTATTCTATGTGGATTAATAAGGAAACAATTATGCTGCCTCTACATCAAAGTTTGAACTCTGATTTCTACATAGGAATAATTTGAGATAGCTCTACAGAGAGAACATCCCATTAAATGCCAGATGCAGGCAATCAGGCATGGGCTAACCTGGCATGCACAGAG
Source organism: Dasyprocta punctata (assembly GCA_004363535.1). Lineage (NCBI taxonomy): Eukaryota > Metazoa > Chordata > Mammalia > Rodentia > Dasyproctidae > Dasyprocta > Dasyprocta punctata. The sequence continues at coordinate 94,832 of RJWM01002309.1, read as the reverse complement.
TGAGACTCTTTAGGGGATGAGATGATAAAAAGATCCAGGAGAGGCTGAGAGAGCACATGAGCACTCCTGTCTGTGGGTTTTAATAACCCTTTGAACCTGTATCATAGTTCACAGTGCAATCTGATCATGATCATTTCTGAATACTGTTTGAAAACTGCCAAATCTATGTTGAAATTAGTTTCATTAATACGTGTAGAATTTGTTCCAGAGTGTGAAGTTATCCTTTTCAAATAGTACTTGTTTCTTTTTTCTTTTCTTTTCTTTTCTTTTCTTTTTTTTTCTTTTTGAAACAGGGTCTCACTGTGCAGCTCAGGCTGGCCCTGAGCTCACTTTGTAGCCCAGGCTGGTCTGGAACACACAGTGATCCTCTTACCTCAGTCTCCCAAGTGCTGGAATTACAGGCATGCTCCACCATGCCTGGCTATACTTGTTTGGTTTTATAAGGTTTCAAGTGAGTAAAATTCTACATTATTATCAGACTGGTACTTAAAGCATATAGTTACAAATTAAATTGTCTTGCTTTTCTGGTAAACTGACTGGGTCAAACAGTTGAGTCCTTGCATGGACCTGTTTCACGTTTTTACATGCCATGTCCATAAAAACAAAAGAATTATGCTGATACAATACTTTGTGCCTTTCTACATGACAACACATAAATTGTCCAATTTTCAAGATGTGTATGCTTTTCTAGTTAAACTAAATAAACTGGTTATATACAGTGTGATAGCATATTATAATGTCATTAAAACAAAAATCCTAGAGAGTAGTGATCAGACAACTAGGAGAAATTGTTACTGGGTTGTATTTAAACTGAGGCCAAGAATGGGAAATCATTTGGGCAAGATGGAGCAGCAGTAACAATGATACTGCATGATAAATTAGAGTCGTAAAAATTTTCCAAGAGTACTAAATATAGAATAATGGCTATTATGGTAAGGTAACTGTTGAGAGACCAAACAGTAAGTGAAAGTGAAAGAATTAAATACAATTAAGATGTCTGTGCATTTAGTTTCTTCAGTGTTGCTAATTTAAAATTTTGTGCATTGATAAACAAATGCAAATTAATTGATTACAATAAAAATATATTAACAAGATGAAATTGTCACAATAGTATATAGTGTAGTTGATTTACCTATGACATGTAAGAAATATTAGATAGGCAAAGTCTTGTGCAAATGGAGACCGACAACTCTGCTTTTGGTGTTTCAAGGTTAAGAGGTTGCACTGACAGTCTCTACCTCCCTTTTATTTGGTGCACAAATCATCATCACCTTTCCCTTTTCTCTGTAGTCAAAGAGAAACCAGTTTCCCTTAGGTTCACCAGTGGCCTGCCTCTTGCCATACTTCAATTAGTCATTCTATTCATACCACCTGGCCTTTCCAAGGTGTTTGACATCAATATCATGAAAATTTCTCTGCTCTTGAGTTAATCCCAGGCCATCTTTTTGAGTAATGTCAGGTTCTCTTCATACCACTCAAACTACACATTTCCATCTTGATTTCTAGCTTATTTTCCCCAAACACTAGTGTTTCCATAAAAATGGGCAAAAATTCATCTTAGATACAGTCTCCCCTCTCATCTCTGACTGCCATTAATGTTCTCTGAAGTCTTAGCTGCTCCCACACTTTTGACCATCAGTTCCACACCAGACAGTCAAAACTTTGCCTTCACATGCTTTTTTCTGTCTTCTATTATTGTATATATTTTCCATTTACAGCTCATATTCTCTGTGTGGACAATTTATTGTCTTGCTAAAGTGAATATATTCCTCTATGCCAGATTCTTCTCTTTCTTTCTCATTTCCCATCAGAAATTTTCCCACAGTTCACATGGCTTCTGAAGTAAGCAAACTTGTGCTCATCTTTGATCTTTTTTTTTCTTTTATTCACCATTACAAAGGGGTCACCGAGTTCTATCAACTCCATCTGCTAAGGTTCTGTTTTTAAATTATCTCTCCTGCATCACCCTACCAATGTCTCGGTTCAGACTTGCATTCTTTGTCATCTGTACTAGTTTCTGTGGGTCAGTCAGAATCACATCCTCTTTCCTGATCTTTCTGTCTGTATCTCTCATTCTTTCCATTCATTCTCCACATTTTCTCTAGAGCAATTTCACAGAGATGCAATTAGGATCATATCATCCCCCAAAACTTAATCCTTAATTGATTCTCAATGCTGTGTAGGTTAGTACTGAACTCACTTAGTGGGACAAAGAGAAAACCAAAAAAGGTAACCATGTGAACAAATGCACCTGTTACCCTAAGTCCACCTACCATGTGCACACACGTTTCCCTCCCTCTCCTCTCCGAGATGGCATGTTCTTTGACTGCTGTTTTCCCTTGGTTTGTCACTTTTCCACATATTCTTTTCCTGGTGGGCTCCTCATCTGCCTCCCAGATACGAGTCCAGCATTTTCTCTTTAAGAATTCTTCCCAGTGGGTAACTCTTTTCTTGGCTGTTCCATGATCTGGGGCACATGCTCCTGTCACAGCCGACAGATGGGCTGTGATCATCTGCTTATTCACCCAGTCCTCCTATTAGGCAGGGATCTTAGCATTTTTTCAGATGTAACACATTTCACAGATGACATTCAATTGTGCAACACATTTTGATGGCTATACCCAATCAAGTGGCTATATTTCCATTTTTCCCCAATGGAGAAAAGATGTTATAGTAGGAGTGAGAATGAAAGATAATAACGACCTTGGATCTGTCCGTATGCACATACATGTGAATTTATTTATATTTCAAAAGTCAATTAGAATACTCACTCTGGAGTTAGACTGACCAGCTTAAAATCCTGGTTTTATCACTTGCTACCCAAAGTCCAAAATGAATTATTTAACCCTCCGTAAACCCTCAATTTCTTTCTCTTTAAATAAGAATTGTAAGAGTGAAATGGACTCTTGAGAGGATAAGAAAAGGTAAAAGAATGAATTCATGTATCTAACTTGGCACAATAATAGACATATGGACTATTTCCAGTCAATTTTTAGCTATTTCCATTATTTTGTTTTTACAAATATTTGATGTTGACTGATTGATTTCTCCTCCAGTGAACTACAGGCACTCAATTTTTCTGCTGAAAATCCGCTTCACATGAGCATTTTTGTGTAGAGACAGAAAGAGTTATCACTGAGACTTCTCCTAACTTCAGTTACTTGTGAAAATAGAAAAAGAATTCCCATGAAAGTGGGCAGAATAGCACTGTTCGAGACCATCAGATACATATGGCTCATCTAGTGGACCTCACTCAAATGTCCCTTCCCTTTGGCTACCCATTCTTAGCAAGCAGGACAAGGAATAACAAAGCTCTTCAAATTTTTGGAAGCCAAACTGTATATGGAGGTGACAATGAGATCAGTTTTGTTGGGTTATGCAAGTAGAAAGCCATTTCATTAGGAGAAGGTCCATCATCACGAACACTGACTGGAAAGAAATGGAAGCCCAAAGGCTGGAAAGGCAGTTCTTGAAGTGTGAATTTCTTGAAGTACAATAAATACCCAGTCAGTTATGGGATTCTGGCTGTTGTATTATTGCCTTTAATTTCCCATTGTGATTCAATGTCTGGGAGAGGTATTCAGTCTCCAGAAGGGGAGCTAAGGTCAGAACTGTTATTCCTGACTCTGCCAAAATTTTGAATAGTGTTTAAACAAAGCCATTCAAATGATCAACTATCTTACACTTAATTCTTATGAGGAATGTTTGTGATTCAAATAAACTCTCTTAGTGTTCATTCTGCCTTCTCCTACATTTTTTCTATTCTTTTTCTATCCTGACTGGGTCTTGAGATGTTGAAATATTACAAGAATCATTATAATGTGGTGCTATGGTGGCAGCCATTCCTTATGTCATGGAGGGCATGGAATGTGTTGGGAGTGTGGGGTGGAATCTCATCTCACTATCCTGTTGTGGTTCCGTGGATTGAATTTCTCTAAGAATGTGTGTGTGTGTGTGTGTGTGTGTGTGTGCGTGTGTGTGTATGCTTGTACTGCTGAAAATAACAGTGTTCCACCTAAATGAACATTGGTTTCAGCATTTACCCTACAGATGACTGGGTATCTCATTGGTGGAATTCAGTTATTTTTATGGACATAGTAGAATAAAATATTTCTATCTTGGTCATTCTGAAACTGCTAGCATCTGGACTTCATTTTAGCTATAGACTGGAGGATGATGAAAACTAGCATATAAACTAAGATAGAAAGATGGATAGGTAGGTATTTTTGGACCCAAGCTTAAATGCTTCTAATTTATATCATCACACATGCTCATGGTACCCATGTGAGGCATATAATATCATAACATATCATAATATATTATTGTTTCCATTTTGAGATCAGGAGTCAGAGATTCTGACAAGTGGAGATTATATAGACTGTAAGTAGAAAGGATGGGAATAAAACCTACATTTTACTAAATAAAAATGTATGTCCTAATTTCTCCCAAAACAGGAAAATAAATGTCTTTTCTCTTCTGAACTTGAGTGTGCACTGCTGAAGAACTTCAGACAGTGCTAAACCCTACCACTGCTTTGAAATGGGCTGAATCCTCAGATTTAAATTGACCATTTTTCGCATATGAATTCAGAGAAAGCCATCTATGGACTGTTCCAGGACAAAGTATGGGTTCCTTGTTACTTTCAGCTCCCATGAAAGACACTGAAGTTGAAGCAAATGTTTGTTAAAATACCAAAAAAAAAATTCTTTTTCTCATGCCTGATTTTTAAATATTTCTGTGGAGTTTCAGAGAGTCAGGTAATAAAATGCAGGTGTATTCCTCTGACAGCTGGAATGCGAAGGTTACTAACATTTGGTGAGACTATTCAGCCCTTATAAATCTTAACCTTGCCATGGTACCATTCTTTTTATTTAAAGCCCTGAAGTCAGAATTTCCTGATCTTGAGAACTGACATGAGCCGTATCTTTTTTTTTTTTTTCTGTTTAATAACAAACACAATGATCACCTTCAAATGTCCAGGGGTTAAATCAATTGTATTCAGATGATATAATGTATGCATGAAATCACAGAATATAATCAATCCCCAAAAGTGCAATAGAATTGTATGAGAATTGTTACTGGAAGGGGTGGTCAGAGAGCAATCACTCATTAGTTTTTGGTCATGGCCTGTCTTTGAGAGCAGCAATCAGCAACTATCAGTTGAGGCATTATTGTTTTTATAAAGCATCACATGAGTATTTTTGATCCTGCTTAACTGAACTAGGTAATTCAACTCCTTCGGGGTAATGGGTAGACTATTCTGGTGTTTGCTTTTACTCTTGCAGTTTATACTAATGGCATTCCCATTAAAAGCCCATTCCCCAGCTGGCTTATCCGAAAACCAATAATATACAAAAGTTACATTTTTGGCACTATTTTACCATACCATTGCATAGCAGATATGAAAAGTCAAAATACTGCAGTGTTTTAGAGATCACTGTCGTGGATGCTCCCTTAGCAAGGCGGAGGCAGATGGTGGTGCAGAAGGGGTGAGAGCTCTTGACTCCCATGTTCCCAAAAACACAGGGTAAAGCAGCCATTATTCTGACAAAACCTGGCAATCTATTTGGCCTCCAATAAAGTTGGACAAGGTTTTTCTGTTTCTCCATCTTCCTCCCACCTTCTGCGGGGAGACATTGTCTGTCTCAGTCACCGAGCTGTTCTGCAAATCTTGCCAATGTGCGCATGTGTGTGCAGATCAGATCCCAGAATCCAGGCACCAGAGGCACCAGCAAGTTTTTTCTTCACTTCCAAATCACAGCAGAAGTCACAGTAAGCAGCTGGAAGTTAAGGCATAAAGGTTTTTCTCCCAAGATGGAAATGCTAAAATTGCATTTGTCAATAACTTTTGGTAGTTTATGATCTATCTAGTAGTTATTTTAAGGCTAACTGATTGTCATGCCTGCATTATATATATTATTGGAATACATAAAAATTTAGCCATCCAAGTGACTGACTTCTATGTTGCCAATCTTATTGAGAAATGGAAATTTAGTCATTTCAGGAAGGATAAGACTTCAATTATTTTCTCTAAGCATTGATTTGATTAAAATAAAGTCTTCTCTCTTAATTATAGTCATCGATATTTTCACATCTATAATTAAGGAATAGCATTTCATGGAACCAATCTTCATAGTAGTACTTACAATAGAATTCTGATTGGAAAACTTAATTTATATACTTTTAGTAGCATTATCTTTATAGCAACTATTAGCCCCTATTATGGTTGATACATTGCATCAACTTGAGAAGTTTAAAAATTTAACCGAGAGACTCAGCACGGAGGCAGGATCCTTACTTCGTTCATATCCTCATCTTGTGCAAGAGGAGGGCACAGAGATTTTGTGAGTGCTACACCCACCCTGCTGGGGGTGGCCTGTGTACAATATAAGGGAGAAGAAGAGGCTTGTTTCCACTTTTTTGCTCAGGTTGTTGCCTTGAAGTGTTGTCCCAGTCCCAGCCACCCTGCCTTGCAGCCAGGTGATTATGGACTGAAACCTCCACAAAGTGTAAGCGAAATAAACCTTTTCTTCCTTCATTTTGGCTGTTGGGTAGTTTTGTACCAGCAATGGGAGAAAAGTAACCAAGACAGCCTCTGTTTTTCTTTTCATAGCTTTTTATAAATTTGATTATTTTAAAGGACTCAAAAGATGTAACTTACAGGAAAGTGGTGGTTTGATATTTTCCATTTATTTTTGTCATTTTAGAAACTTCACGTAATATGTTCTGGTTCCTCATTCCTCACTGCAAAGGGATAGAGAAGTGAACAATAACCCTAACTCTCCTTCGGCTAGATATGTGGGAAGCACATGACCCCAGCAATCTTCGTCATGGACCTGCTTTCTTTCCTCTTTTATTGCCTCTGCTCCTCAGTGATGCCACATTCACTGTTTTTCCTCTCTATTAAACTTTTTCTTCAGATGCTGTCTGCTTAAACTTGTGTGATACATTTCTACTCTGTTTATTTTAAATCAAAGTCAATGTAGCACCTCTCATGAGAGAATTGCCTTTTATTCTTTACCTGTGAATGTTAAGAAACAATCTTTGAAAATGTGGTAGAACAAAGAAGTATAATGAGCCATAAATATACCTGATACTTTTAAAATTCACCCACTAATCTATTTTTCTTGTTTCTTTCTCAAAAACATTTTTAATGTTTATATATACTCTTGGTGCCAAGGGTTTTAGGAATAAATAAGATACAGTTTTTCTTGGAAAACTACCAATTTATGACCCATCCAGTAAATGAGGAGATAAGTCAACTAATGCAATTAAATTTAAAAATTGTAAACGTGAGGGTGCTGCCTTTGCATGGTGCAGTATGGGTAAAGAGAGGAACTTATCTGATGAAAGTAACCAGACAAGGCTTCATGGAAAAGGTATAGTAGAGCAAGTTCTTTAAAGGAATAGCACATTTGTTAGGAGATTAGAGCAGGGAAGGGCATTTAAGGCAGAAAGGTTGGGAGGCTGAGAAAGAAAGAGATATTTTTGGAATAAAAGAACCATGGGAGCTGGAGATAGAGCTGCACATCTAGGGATCTGCTGTGATTTCACATAGCTGGAACATGTAAGATCCATTAAAGAAGATGCTTCGTGAGGACTGATAAGGCCTTTTAATGCTGGTTATTATTGTGACTGTTCTGGAGTCACTGCAACCCAGACATAATGATACTCCCATTTCTTTAGTCTACTAGGACAATCAGTTTGAGCAGTGCCTCATGGGGAAGCCTTGGGAGAATTCTAGACTCAGAAAGAACATGAGAACTGCTTTGTCAATAGTAAAAAGAATAGCTTGGCATAGACAAGACTGGAACCACACTGATGATTGATATTTGAAACGTTTCTCACCATAGAGTATGAATAAAGTCAATAACAATAGGAAAGCTACGGGAGATCTTGTGTGTAGAGAATATGCTGGATTTTATGACTCACAGAGTGTGGAGGTCAAAGGAGTCTGGGGAGATTCCATGTTTCTGGTGAAGATGGTTACATGATGTGACATTTAATGGAAAACAAGCTGCTGGGGAAAGGTGAGCCATGCTGGAGGCGTAGTGCCCTGAGCACATGAGTAAGATAGCTAGGAGAATTGTTTCGTGAAGATGTAATTATCAGGGATGGCTCCTCAAGAACTTGGTTGAAGCTGGATGGATACATTTGGAAGTTACCAGCATCCAAGTGTCATTTGTTACCCAACTGGAATTTGGAGAGTGGAAAAAAGGACAGTACCACTGTTGAGACCTGTTGTAGGCAGCTATTTAAGGAACATGAAGAATTTCTACTGGAAGAGGTCAAAAAGGAACAGTGAGAGACACAGGTAGATCTAAGAGCAAAGTAGAAGGAACCCATAAGTGTAGTTTAGTGGTAGAGTGCTCTCTTAGCATACACAAGGCCCTGGGTTCAATCCCCACTATGACAAAAACAAAATAAATGAAGATATGTAGTTATACCAAACAACATGACTACAAGTTATAAAATGGTTAAATCAGAGTTTTAATGGTGCATGAAGTGTTTATGTGGGGAGAAAGTGAGAGAGAGAGAGAAAGAGATAAAGATGCAAGAGGAAAGAAAGGAAAGAAACACAACAAATAGCTTTATTTCTAGTGACTTTTTTCAAAGAAATAGATGGACTAGAAACATATGTTGAAGTGACAGGGACATGAAAAGGTGGCATGAGCAAAAATACAGGGACAAAAAAAGGCCACATTCATGTGTGAATTTGAGCTTGACATGCATGGAAAGGGTGTCATGAGACGAAGTCAGCAGCGAAGCCAGGCTAAGGAGCTTGAACTTTGTCTCAAAGGCAACATCAAAGCACTTTAAGTAGGGCAGAGATAATCTCAGTCTTGTGCTGTAGCGGGAACATTCTGACAGCTGTGGAGAGGAAGTCTGGACTGGAGCCAGCCTGAGAAAGGAGATAAGACAAGAGGTTGGTGAGATCCTAGCCAAAGAAGATGAGAACTTTCATGAGGGTGTGCCAAGTGGGCGCTGACCCCAGGCCTATCTCTGAGACGCTCTTGCCTGTCTTTGATAGAGTGTGGCCTTCCTGTTTATCCCTGTGGTCTTGATAAGAGCCATCGGTATGAGCAACCAACCCTTTGCCCAAGTTAGTTCAGACCATGGATGCACGCTGGTGTGACTTTGCATGACCATCCTTGGCCTCCAGCAGGGCAAAGATTCTACTTTCCACTTCACCATGACCATAGCTCTAGTCTTGAAGAAAGACTGAGGTTTAGCATCACACAGAGTTGCTCTAAAGTGGCGTCCCCTGGAGGTCTGCAGTGTGTTGCTTCTCCTGGACCACCAAGAGAGTGTCTATTTTTCACTTATGTGAAGGAATTAAGAAAAATGATCCTGCACTCTTCTTCCTCCTCTCATCAATAATTTGAACAGCTCGTATTTTAAAGCAGTTCTCAACCAGGGGTAGTTTTCCTGGTCCAGGGACATTTGGTGATGTTTAGAGACATTTTGATTGTCACAACTGACAAAACAACGGTGCGTTGCTACTGGCATTTGATGGGTAGATTTGGTGGATGTTGTTAAATTCTCTATAATGTAGTGAACCTCTCCCCATCAAAACAGCACTTGTGATAAAGAAATATCTTTCTTTGAGTATCAAGAGCATTGAGGTTCAGAAACTCCCAATGACTAGGATGCTGTTTTCTTAAGAACAGGCATATTTCATCTCGTATCAAAAATATGCACTGTTCGATCCATTTACATCTGTCTATTTATGTATCTACAAAACAGTGATGTAAAGAACTGAAGAAGTCATCAGACTATGTCAAACTGTTTTTTAAAAATTGACTGTCTTATTTAGTATTAATCTAATTAAGTTCTTAAAATACAGTGGTTTACATCATGTATAAAGAGAGCTAAAATCTCCATTGTAGTTGTATAATAAGACCATGTGTAAATAAAGCAAAAACTTGAAACATTTGGGTAAGGGTTATATTGTCAGATTTGTGGTCTGACAACATGTCTGTAAATTTTTTTCTGTATATACTCAAAGTGTGATGAATTACAGACATAAATATTATCATTTTCCTCACAGCCAGAATAGAATCCATAAGACAAATACTCTAATTTTAATATTCATGCATTGAAATTTAGACAACAGGTATGGGGATATTGACTATGTCTTTAGAATATTGTTTTTACTTCCTTTTATTTGCTGAGAAGATTGCATTTATACTACAATCCTCTCTTCCAGGATATTTCGAGGAAAGAACCAGTTCTGGCAGAATGCAATACTGATCTACGCCTTTAAAGGCAGGAGAAAATTCACACATCCCACAACTACTAAAAATGTATTAGGTTTATATTAGAAGATAATCTGTCTTCTTAGGAAAGCTTTACTTTTTGCCACATTTTGAGTTCCATTTTTTTTTTTCCTGGTCATTACTTATGATAAAAAAAATCACAAAATTTAGCAAAACACTGCATTTATGAAAAGACCAAAACAAAACAAAACAAATGTCAGTAAGGCAGATATTTAAGCATATAGCAATTCAAACAAATGACCAACGAAAAGAAATTCTTGGGAAGGGTTAGATAGTCTAGACTGAAACAGACTAACTCCTTAGAATTAGCAACAAGTCACAGAGGAATCCCTGGAAGGTCACGTGGTGTGGAGACTGAGCGCACTGCGTTCTTGGCAAATGTGCTACCAGAAGTTCTTCTTAATTGCATATAAATGTGCTTTTAAATGTTATCTTGGATTTTCTGAAGTGTCATTCTGACAGTGCATTTTTTTTCTTTCTGATTTTGAGTAGGATTACAATAAGAGATAAAATCCTAAAAGTGATGAAACTTATTTCTTTTATGGTTAAAAATTATTAAATAAAGCAACTCACAGCCTCACGCCTGCCAGACAGGCGCTTAAGCCACTGAGCCAACCTCCCAGTCCTAGTTTTTTGAGGCAGGGTCACACTATGTAGCTCAGGCCGGCCTTGCACTCGCATTGTAGCCCAGGCCAGCCTCAAACTCACAACGCTCCTCCTACCTCAGCCTCCTGAGTGCTGGGATTAAAGGCATGTGCCACCACGTCTGGCTAGGAAACCTATCCTTGTTGGTTACTTTGAAACACATTTTTTTTGACATACATTTCCTATTTTGGTGATACAACTTCAGAAAAAGGGGATCCTATCAATGGAGACCACAGTCTGCATTATTAAGTACTCTACTGAATTTCTACAAGAATCTTTGCACAACTCTGTCACTGTATGCATTACACTGAATCCAAGTCATCCCTTTATGTAGGTATCTCCTCCATTGCAAGAGAGATGTTTAAGCTAAGGATTATGTACCTATTTTTTTATTCCCAGTGTCTAGCTCAATGATAAAAACAGAAATGTCGATGAGTGGATGGACGGGAGGAAGCACTGAGAAAATACATTGAAAATACTCAATATTAATTTGGGACCAAGGATATCTGTAGCATATATTATTAAAGAAGTGTCATGAAAAATAATTCACATTTCCAGGGCAAAAAGCCTTTCAAAATTGTTGCACTACTGTGGGATTTTTTTAAATAAACTAAAAGATCCCTCATAGAAAATTGTCCATGTGTACTACCTCATTTTGAGAAGAAATAGAGTGAATAATATTTCAGAAATATACTGGGCCAAAGAACATCTACTACCTTTTCCAGAAATGGTGTTCAGTGAAACTTCAAAGATACAGATTTACATCCAGGGAACTTCAGGATACCATCTTTCAAAGGAAGTTCAGAACCGTTGTTGACAAAAGGAGGAGAAAATAGAGACTTACCAGGTGAGGTTTTGGAAACTACTTTCAGAGTGAATAGGATAGGTTTATAGAAAAAAGTAAAATTTCTTAGAAAACTGTAATATGGATTGAGCCCATATTCACAGGCAAGAAAAAAGTGAACATATAATGATTTGGAGAAGAGTTTTCAGGTTAAACTGTGAAAAATACCTACCTGTACCTTCAGTTTCTTTCATTTTTACCTTTCCATAGTTATTTCTGTGAAAGTAGATTGAACTGCTTTTTGTGTCATGTCACCAGTGACCTAAGTGTTACACCTGTATTTAATGACCATCTCTGTGGTAACCTCTCTTCAGACTCTGTCTCATTTCATTTCAGCTCCACAAAGCCCTTTCTGTCTTTTGAATGTGTGGAGCACAGTCTCACCCCAGGGTGTTCATGAAATTTTCAAACTGAGATGAATTTAGCTGTGTACCTTCCACTTCTCGGACATACTAGTATCTTCGGTAACTTTCCCAAAGCACTAACACCAAGGACAGTGTGATTTTGTTCCAATTTTCCAGAGGTGTGGGATAATTTTGGTCCTAAAACTTCTTCATAATGTTGTTGTAAAAGGTGAATTGCCATGGAATCGCATAATAATATTATTAGTATTTAGCCAGTTCTTATTTTTCACTTAAGATTGTATTTCTCAGTAAATACTGAATAAAAATGACCCATCTTTCAAATGACTACATTGTCTCTAGGGATAAATTGGTTACTGTTCAGAAACACATTAGGAATTTCAGGCTTACCAATGTTCAAAATTTTGATGTGGGAAGGGACCTTGAAGATCACCCTGGGCAACCTCCTCATTTTCATATTCATGCTTATGGCACTAATTATTGCAATCTGCTACCATGAGCAGTGGTCGGGAGGCATTAATAGACCCACAGGAGCACTCCATGGACTTGGCCTCTAATTGGCAGTTACAACTCAATCCTGGCATAAGAGAAGGAATTTATTTTTTTTCCTTCACTGCAAACAGATAACTTTAGTTTACATAAAAAAATTCTTTTCACATTGAGGAATAACAGAGAAAGGAGAAATGAGGCATTGGAAACCAAGTCTTTCTTTGCCACCATAAATTTTGCTGTCTGGCTAAAAAATTCTGGAGTAAAATTATTCGTTCAATGTTGCAAACCATTTAATGTGAATAACTGGATGCCAACATGCAATGAAATGCATGATCCAACTGAAGATCCAGCTGAAAATGGTCATAATGAGTGTGTAGCCATCACATTAGAGAAGGTCAGACCTGTCCTTTCTTCAACTTGCATTCCAGGGCCACAGTGGTTTTCCTCCATGAGTCACTTCTTTCTCAAACAGAAAGGAGACCAAGAGATAGATGAAGGAGAGGAGAAGAGAATAAGAAAAGAAATTAAGATGTGGTAAGTACATAGACCAACTTTCTATAATAAATGTAAACATTATTTACTGCAACCATGTTCTAAGAAAAAAAGATTAAAAATCAGCTTGTAGCTGGCTATGGTAGTGTATGCACGTAATTCCAGCACTCTGGGTGTCTAAGGCAGGAGGATTGCAAGTTCAAGCCCAACCTGGGTAACTTAGTAAGACCTTTTCTTTAAATAAACAAATAGATGATAGCACTCGGGATATAACTCAACACAAAAGCCCTAGGTTAAACCCACAGTGCCAGAAAAAATAAGTCAGCTAATGGAAATGACTATGAGTGTTCCCTAGTGACTCAAGACTTACGAAGTCTTTCACTGCCCTTTTAAGGCTACTAATAATTAAAAATCATCTTCTGTCCTATATTTTATTTTTTAATTAATTAATTTTATTGGTGCATTTTTGATATACATAATGATCACGTTCATCATAGGGAATTTGTGTCTGTATATGATGTATCTTGATTCTTCTTTTTTTCCCCATCCTCCTCCCCTCCCTTCAACCCTTAATCCCTTCCTTATTTATAAAAGCTTTGTTTTCATTATTTCCTTCTTTTCTCATTTTTTCTTTTGACTTCTTTCCTTTCTTTCTCCCCTCTCCCTATTCCCATTCCCATCTGAACATTTTCTTCCTGCTTCACAGTGTCTATTATACATTTTGGTCCTTATTTACACTTTTGGTTTTTCACATCAGAGAAACCATGCAATATAGGAACATGTGCATCTAACTCATTTCACTTAAGAGTGTAGTCTCAAGGTGCATACTTTTACCTAGAAATGTTTAAAGTTTATCCTTCTTTGTGGTAAGTACTCTGTTGTATTTAAAAAAAATGCCTTGCTTTTATTCATTCAACAGTTGATGGACATTTAGACTGTTTCCAAGGTTTAGCTATTGCAAACTGTGCTGCTATAAACATGGATGTGTATGTATTGCTGTTGTATAATGCTTTTAATTCTGTCAGGAATATACCAAAAAGAAATATACCTGGTCCAATTGAGATCTCTAGCCCTAGTTTTTCAGGGAATCTCCAAACTGATTTCCACAGTGGTTGTATGAGTCTACACTCCCACCAACAGTGGAGGAGTGTTCCTTCTTCCCCACAGCCCTGCCAGTATTTGTTACTCATTCATTTCTTGAAAATAGCAATTCTTTCTGTGATGAGATGAAATCACAGTGTTGTTTTAATTTGCATCTCTCAAATGACCAGTGATCTTGAATATTTTCCAAATATTTATTTGCCACTTGCACTTCTTTATCATCTGAGAAATGTCTATTTCTTCAAGATGCTCATTTTTTTATTGGTTCTTTAAATTTGGGGGATCTGATTATTCTGAGTTCTTTATATATTCTTTATATATTCTAGATATTAATCCTGGCAAAAACTGGCAAATTTTTTTCCACCACATGTGCTGTATTTTTACTTTACTGGTGATTTCTTTTGCTGTGCAAATGTTTTTAATAAGATGAGATCTTAATTGTTGATTCTTCATAACATTTCCTATGTGATTGGGGTTTTGTTCATGAATTCTTTGACTACACCTATGTCTTCAGGAGTTCTACCTATTCTATTTTCTAGCAGATTTAGGGTTTCTAATATTTAGATCTTCAATTTATTTTAATTTTAATTTAGTGCATGGTGAGAGATATGGGTCTAATTTTAATCTGTGGCATGTGGAAAGCCAGTTTTTCCAGAAGCATTTATTAAACAGGCTATTTTTCCTATAGTGAAGGTGTTTAGCCCCGTTGTCAAAGATAAGGTGGCTGAGTGTGTTTGGAATTGTTTCTACACCTTTTACCTGTTTCATTGATCCTTAGGTCTTTTATTTTATCAGTTCCATGACAAGAAATTTAGAGAAGATCTAATACCATCACTCCTCAGACTCTTTAATGAAATTGAAAGGAAAGCAATATTCCCAAAGTCATTCTTGGGACCAAGTATTACCCTGATACCAAAACCAGAGAAGGATCCAAACAAACAACAGAACTACAGATCTGTTTCCTTAATGAACATAAATGCAAAGATGATTGAATATATGGAAATCAATAAATGTAATATACCATATCAACAGATCCAAGGATAAAAACCACATGATCATTCCAATGGACACACAAAAAGCATTTGACCAAGTCCAACACCCACTCATGATAAAAATTACAAAGAAAATTGGAATAGATGGTCTTTATTTTAACCTGATAAAAGTCATCAATGGAGAACCAACAGCTGACATCATACTAAATTGTCAAAATCAGAAAACTTTCACTTTAAAATGAGAAGTGAGACAAGGATGTCCATTATGATGACTCCTATTTAATAAAGTTCTAAAAGCATTAGCCAGAGCAATTAAAAAAGAGAAAGAGAAAGAAATAAAAGGAATACAGGTAGGAAAGGAAGAAGTTAAATTATGATTATTTGTGAGTGACGTGTTGCTCTATTAGAAGATCCCAAAAACTCTACCAAAAGACTCCTAGATTTAATAACCAAATTCAATCCCATAGTCAAATACAAAATCAACACTCAAAAATCAACAACATTCTTGTATACAAATAACAAACTCACTGAGAGAAATTAGGAAAAACAGACCTTTCACAATAGCATTAAAAAAATGAAGGAAGGAAAACGTCCTTATATTGAAAACTATAGTACTCTGAAATCAGAGTTCAAAGAGGATATCAGAAAATGAAAAGGTATACCTTGTTCTTGGGTAGGAAGAACAAATATAGTGAAATGGACATACTTCCAAAATTGTTAAACAGACAATGCATTCTCAATCAAAATACCAATACAATACCTCACAGAATTAGAGAAAACAATCCCAAAATTTATTTGGAACACAAAGATATCTAAAATACCAAAAGCAGTTTTGGACAACGAAGGCAAGGTAGAGGGTATCACAATCTCTAACTTGAAATTATCCTGAAAAGCCTTGTCGTATATTTTAAATGTGACCCAAAAGGCATTTTGCTTTTTTTTTTTTTTTTTTTACTTTTGGAATGTGGATGAAAAGGGGATATTATCTAACTTTGGACTCTCATTTTTCATCAAAGTATTTGCATTAATTAAATTTAAGGTGACTGTAATTTGCTTCTCGCCATAATTATTGCTCAAAATTTACAGGTCTGGACTAAATTTTTATTACAATTGGTCTAAAATTTTCTGTAATACGTTACCAAGAGAGGATTGATAAATGGAGTATACAAAGAATAACAAAGTAATACTTTTTACTTGGATATAAACTTTTATATGTCAGAGTTATTATGTTAACATGTAATATTTATATTACATTTGTGTATACTATATTTTGAAAAAACTTTAATGTGCAGTATTTAAATGGCTTTTTAATTCTATCATATACAACATCTGGTTTAACTAATTCTTTTACATGCATCCACTCATCACTTTGAGAATGTGGACATAGGCTAAAGTGTTTACCAGATGGCTTTTCAAGCATAGCTCTACTGTTCAGATTGAACAGGACCAATAGCACTCAAGCATCATGCAGACGTGTGACTAACAACTCCAAGCAATAAACTGCCTTACAAGTAGATCTGCGTTTTGTAATAAAAACAGGATCATAAACTCACACTAGAATTCCTATTCTGCCAAGCCAAGTTACCATCAGCGAACATGTTAATATCTGAGAGCATATTTCAGCACTTTAATATCAGAAAATGAGGAAATGCCAATTTTATTCAGAACTCAACTTGTTCCACCTACTTAGGTAGCTCCTAACTTGTGGGTTGAATATAATTTTAAATTTTTGATTGCTCAATAACTGATATCCATCTTTTAGGGATTTTTTAAAGAGGAAAGCTATAATTTATAGCAAAATTGGTTTTAAAATGAAAAGTTTCTAATGTTTGACAGTTTTTAGTACGCTGTGGCTTCCTCAACAAGAATATTTTATGGCAGAATTATTCTGTTTCTTTCATATGCCCTTTGTTGTACTTTATACCAGGTGTCAAGACAAATGTTTTTCATCATCAGGACTACTTTACACTTCTTATGATTTATTTTTTGTCATTCATCCCACAAATATTTATTGAAATCCTTTCCTAGGGCAAGCAGCAATGTGTTAGGCGCTAAGGATTCACCTATGAATAAAACATGGTCCTTTCCTATCAGGAGCATACAAGGTAGCAGAGTAACATTTATGTAAATAAATGCCTGCAGTACAGTTTTGTAAATCATGTCATCAAGTTATGAATGAAGACAGTGGAACCTCGGATGAAGGGTTAACTCATAACACAGCAAAGGAAGCCTGGAAGGAAACGAAGACCTGAGTTTTAAATCTAAAGAAGTGGAAATTTCTTAGAAGATAGACAAGTGTATTATAGATACAGAATATCATGGCCAAAGAACAGAGTGTAGGGATATTGAAATTTGAGAGATAGAGAAGCCAGGTTAGAAGGAAACTGAGAAAATAGGCAAGCGATATTTTACAGAGATTGATATAGACCATGCCAAAGAAGTTGGATTTTATCCCACTAAAATAAGATATTACAAAGTACTAAAATAGTAATTTAGACTTTTGTGCTCATTTCCTGCTTTTTTACCTGTCAATTAAAAATTAACACTTTGGTTGGCTTTACTAACATTGCCCATGAATTGTTTCAGTACAAGAACAGCATGTTCCCAAGAACTGCTTCAGTACAAGAACAGCATGGCTGTGGAGAAACACTTGAAGCACAAGCCCGTAGTGTGAATGCACCAGAGTGCCCTGAATGGCAGCACCCAAGACAGCTGCTCAAATTGCCACACTGATGAATGTCCAGACCTAATTTGGAGGATCAGTTAGGGAACTGTGAAGGATCAGGTTAGGCTAGACCTGCCTGAGACAGGAATATGAAGACGAAGAAATGGTGATGTTTGAAGAACATTACAAGTAACTATTCCCAGCTCACTCTAGTTGGACTCATTCCTCTGGGATAGACACGCTCCCCTGACATGCTTATTTATGGCCCAAGGATCTTGCCTAGGAGTTATCACTTGACCATATTAATATCCATAGCTCTTGACACCTAAAAGATCTTATGTGTTCAAAAACTCCTTGATTTGGAAAGAGTGTTACTAACTTTTCCTGTAGCTGGTACACAATACCCGACACAACAACATAAAGGAGGAAAAGTTCAAATTAGTTTGCCCTTTTGGGGAATTCAGTAAATGGTTGGCTGGTCCTGAGGCTGACATCACGAGGTAAGGACATTATGGAGCAAAGATGCTTACTTCGTGGTGGGCAGGAAGCAGAGCCATGGAACACTGCCCAAAAGGAAAAGGTGAGGACTGGATATAGACCCTGAGGCCACACGTTCACGACCTACCCAGATATACTCAGAACTGTGCTCTACCAATTCCCTAGGTGAATCCCAAAACCAACCAAGTTGATATCTATTGTAGTGGTCACAAAAGGGAATGGGAAGTAAATTTGGACCTGTCATATTTCCTGCCCTTCATAGGCCAAAGGCTGAATTGGCAGAAAATCAGAGGGATACAGAGTAAGAGTTTGGGGGCCGGGGAGAGTTCTGGATGGGCTTTGATTTTTCCTGGCCTAACTATCCTACCTATCATTACTCTAAAGGTTTAGAAGTCTCATTCAATAAACATCATGAAATAAATGAAAGAAGCAAAACAAAGAAACAAAAAAATACTTGTGGCCAAATACATTATAGGTTCCAGGTGTACCATATGTTAGATTTCCGTTAACTTCCTTTCCAAGTTTGAAAGAACCATCAGCTCTCCCCCAGATACTTGTCATTTGGTTTGGGCACCATCAGAGTTTCCCTTTTGGTTCAGACTGTCCCTTTTGGTTCTACTTGTTCCCTGAGAGTGAAAATATCTTTCTTGTGTCTACTTAATGCTCACTTATGAGTCAGTGAGTTAAGGATAACACATTTCCAGGTAAACTGGAAGTTCAAAAAATGTATTCACAATACAACAAAAATGTACATAAAATATGAGCCAGAGAGTGGAGCTTTTGAGCAATGTTATAAATATGCGTTTTTGCTTCAGTATTTCTCATTTAAGATAGCAAAGTTGGAACATAAAGACACATTTCTTAAGTCTCCCAGGAAGCCCAGGATTTAAAGAAAGTGAAAGGAAACATAGATTTTACGTGTGTCTAGCCAAGGCACTAATGAGAGTATTTTTTAGTATAACTCAACGAATTCCCTTTCTTCTTTCACAGATAAATGCCAGATCTCAGATGCAAATGCAGATTTTAGAAATTTAGGGTACTTCTGAATCAACACAACATCAAATCTGTAGCATGTAATATCATCAAACTAGTATTATGGTTCATTCTCAGACCTTGCTTTATATTTTAAATCAACATCAGCAAGCACATCATTAAAGATCTCTGAAAAGTTAAGAAGATCATAAAGTGCTATACTTTTCTTGTGTATATGTTTAATTGTGTTTAAACAGATTGATTATAGATTTAAGGTATTTGAGCTTGCTAATTTCCTTTACTGGAAAGCACTTGAAATACTCTTCTGACCTTAGAAATACTCTTTTAAATGATAGAGATATTAAAAAATCTAAAA
Organism: Dasyprocta punctata; assembly: GCA_004363535.1. Taxonomy (NCBI): domain Eukaryota; kingdom Metazoa; phylum Chordata; class Mammalia; order Rodentia; family Dasyproctidae; genus Dasyprocta; species Dasyprocta punctata. The sequence continues at coordinate 75,113 of RJWM01002309.1, read as the reverse complement.
TATCATATATGTCCACTATTTGAGGCTTCAAAAATGTTACTCTCAACATGTCATTAGTTTGTTAAATCTCTGTTTGAATTATCTGAGTTGTTTAAATTTAGGCTTTATTCTAGAAATAACTCAGTCTAAGATAATGAATGCCCATAAATCCAGTATTCTCTTTGGGTCATTTTCTCTCTTTTCATTCATGTAACTTTTAAGTCTTTGTGCCCACAATTTGTGACATATATTTTGGTATTTGTATCATTCAAATAGGTGGTTATTAAGGTGTAGTAAACATCACATCCCAAACAGTAGAGTGGTTTACAAAGAGAAAGTTTTGTTCCTATTCAGGCTGCACTTCTGCGTGGCTGTGGGGGTCTCTGTTCTGCCTCATTCCCACTTGGGCCTGTTTGAACTATTACAGATCCTGGTGATGAGGAGAGGGACTCATACCTTGACTTGACTAAAGAAAAAAAATAGAAACATTTATTTCCACCTAAAAGCGACACATCGCACTTTTGCTCACGTTTTAATGGCCAGAACAACATGTGAGGAGAGTCCTCCCATCAGAGAGGTGAAGTAACACAAGCATATCGTTGCCTTGGAGGCATCAACAAACAGCGATAAAGACCCACATAGCCCTGAAATAATTAGTTTGCTTCCTTCCCATGTGCCACGTGTGCTCGTCTCCTTTCCAAGTGAAACAACCTAAAATTACTCTCCAGCCAGGGCTTCAAGTTCAGCGAGAAGGACATCTAAGGACAGAAAGACCATGAAGTCGTTGCATCAGGAAGTGATTTGCAATTGTTAGTGTGTCAAGGGCTAGGTGTGCTCCCCACACACTCAGGAACCATAGTGGAACAAAGACAGAATCACCGCAATATATGCTTATGTGCAGACCAAAAAAGAATGGAAGATACACGGCACATGTGGGTCTGGATGTAGCAACTCTGTGCTTTTACAATTCAAATACTTTGAGGGTTGCCTTTGATTAGACACTGTTTCACTTCCTGGGAGCAACCTCCATGTCTTTTGTTCTCTGGGACCTCTGGTTCCACTGCACTGTGAAGTGTGTCCCTGGGAATGTGCCCTCTCTGTGTACCAAGCACCCTTGGCAGTTCATATGTTGGCCACAGACCTTGGGCGGTTATGGGTTATTTAAAGCTTAGCCCATCCCTTTTAATATAAGTTAATGATCCTTTTGGTGCTACAACTGCCTTGAAAAATTAGTTGACTTCCTGTGTATTTACTACCAACTCTACTTTCTAATAGTCTTTTTTGAGACATAGTTCTCATACCTTTGCCTTTCTTTCCCACATGTTTCCTAGCTCTCTTTGCTTTGGTGGAAGAACCAAAAAAAGAGTAAGAGACCGAAGTCTCCTTTTTCTGAGGTAGTTTATTCAACAGAATGAATCAAAGGGACATTGTATCTTTAGCGAGACATTTAATCTCATGCTTTTTAATTCTTTCAGTGATTTTTAACACTTGGTGTGATGTGGAGCCTTTAAAATACCCTTTGTGAGCCGCTCACATTTTGGTTGTGTTTGAGGCCCTAAGATTTCTTAGTTTTGTACGTTATTATTAAGAATGAAAAACAGTTGCTACTTCCTGTCTTCAGTGTTCTCTAATTTGTAGACTCTGGAATTCCTTTCAGCCTGTAGAAATCTGACATTTGTTTTCTGGGCTCATCTTTCTTTCTTTCTCTCTTTCTCTTTTTCTCTGTTTCTTTTTCTTTCTTCCTTCCTTCCTTCCTTCCTTCCTTCCTTCCTTCCTTCTTTCCTTCCTTTCTTTCCTTCTTTCTTTCTTTTTCTTTCTTCCTGTAATATACCATGTTAAATGTGACCAACTAATAGTTTCCAATATTATCCACTTGAAGCTACAAATACATTATGTGCATAATCTGCTGACTACACTACTGTAGACTTGAGACAATTTTGCTAAGGCTTTCACTGCGACAGTGAACTGGTCATCACTATCTTTCTTGCCTTTAGTAATAACTTCCTTGTCACTCACTATCTAGAACACATTGCAACACACTTCAGAGTTTTGTTCTGACAGTTTCTCTTGTCTGTATTTGTCCGAATAACTGGGTTATGCTGTGGTAAGAAGCAATATCAAAAATCTCAGTAGCGTAAAGCAACAAAAGTTCATTTTTTTTTCTTTTTACTTTTGGAAAATATGTAATTCAGACTAACCTTGAACTTGCTTATGTAGCCCAGGCTGGCTTCAAACTCACAGTGATTCTCCTACTTCAGTCTCCCAACTGCTGAGATTACCACCACACTTGGCCAAAACTTCATTTCTTTCTCAATCTGCACCCCTATTTTGAGCCCTCAGGAGACTGTGTTCCACTTGCTTCTCAACCAGAGTTGGGGATATGGAGCCTCCACTATTGCTATACAGCCAGTCATCAGGAAAGTGGGAAGGCTGTGTAGTGAATCAAGGATCAGGTTTTAGAACATCTGCCCATGTCATTCTGAATCATTAGTCAAACACAGTCACTGACTAGTTACACAGTGAGCAGGGATATTCAAAGACCTTCCTAAGCACTTCATGAATAGTTGAATTCTCCCCTTCCCGTCACAGTTTCTAAGCACTTGAATATATTTTCCTTCTTCTTGGACTGTCCTTTCCTCTCTCACCAGCCTTGTTAAGTCTGAATTAAACATATAGTTCACATGTCCCATATGTTGTTAAAAGTCTTTAAGCATAACGCAATTAAAATACACTCTGCTGTTGTTATGGAAGTGTTGCTCCAGCCCTCTTATTATAGTTTCATCTAATTTCTCCCCTACACTTTAGACTCTTTGAGACTGTGGTTTTATTAATTTTTCTGTTCCAAACACTTATATGTGGCATGCACGTAAAATATTGTAAAAAAACTACAATAGAGTAAATTTGTTTTTGAGAAATTGATTATAGAATGCACGGTTGCTTTTTTCTTTAGATTAAGATTTTAATTACACATTTTTATGTAACAGGATTTGAATTTTAATGAGGAACTTTGGTCTTATAATTATTTTTTTGAAATAGTCTTTTCTTTCTTTACTTTCATCCTACCTCCCATTATTATATTCTAGGCTTCCAAAACAACACAGTTGGACAACTCCAACAGCTTCTTAGTTAATGTGCTTATTTTACTGCTTCTCATCTATTCTATGTCCAAGATTACTTCTAATCATTGAAAAGTTATTTTGACCACACCATGCCCAGGAACCTATAATGACCTAGAATTTTTCAGATTTGACTTGTTTGCTATTTAATTGGAACCCGTTTCCATCTTATAAACTGTTCCTCATTGCCATCATCTGTTCCCTTTCGAAGCCCTGATTCTCTTCACTCTCCAGTGACAGTACTGATCACAGAATAAAGTGAAACCAATTTTTCTAAAACCCTTCGTGACCTCAACGGCCCAGTTCTCTCCCCTCTCACTTCTCATTATCCGATCTTCCTCCTCCACACACTGCTACAGTCACATCTAACGTATCCAAATCCTTCAGCTCCCTCACATTGCTCTTTTCTAGACCTTTGGTTATGCTCTTTGAAACTCTCTTCACCTGTTTTTCAAAAGTCGAACTCCACTTCTTCTGATATGCCTTGAAATGTTGCTTTCATTACAGTGCAACTATCCCTGGCTCTTCTGGGCTTGCTTCAAAGGTCTTTTAACACACTGTACTTCCATATAATCAGAATTGCCACAGTTTATTATTTACATCCATGTATTGGTTTGGCTGGACTATACCTAAAAGTCCATAATAATAATTACAATAGTTAATATTTATTTAGCACTTTCGGACCAGACATTTGGGCAGAATTTGCACATGCTGCTGCAGAAACTGGTTGGTAGCTTACCAAATCTTTTCCAAACATCCTCAGGACACTCAACCAGACCTTCTTTCTTAGGCTCCTGTGCAGTTAGGTGTGAACATGTGTCCATATTCTGGCCAAAAAGAAATGAGTGGAAATAAGATGACAAGCATCATTGTAAAATGGAATGTGTAAAACTTCTCATGGAAAGTCATCTAGACTTTGCACTTTACCCTGAATGGTAAAGTCTGTAGACCACTGAAAGTCTGTAGACTCCTCAACGACTACACAGGAGCCAGAAACAGTCTCCAACCATATTGCACTCTAGAGATTTTTAGTTAACTTTTTGTAGCATCCACCATTTTTCAATCAATCCAAACAAATTTTTATTAATTTATCTACTACGAATGTTATCATTACTATGAATATTATCATTACTATCTTGTGCACTACTAAACTCATTTGGGGAGAGGTGAAGGAACTGGTCAAACATAATGCTGTTAGCAAAGAGTGGACAATAGATTCTGACCTAGATACAAATGCAGGTTGATTTTTACAGCTCAGATTTCAATGATAATAAATTCTCTTCTCTCTACCAAATACCAAAATGACAACAATAAAAACTTTAAACAAATATATTTCAAAGTTACAGTAATACAGTGTCAAAAGCATGAAAGATCCAGGGATTAAGGAAATAGAATCATAAAGTTAAGAATCAAGGCAGGCATGGTGGTACACTCCTGTAATCCCAGCACTGAGGAGGCTGAGGCAAGAGGAGAGCAGTGAGTTCAAGGCCAGTCTGGGCTGCACTGTAAAACCCTATGTCAAAAGAAAAAAAATCAGAGCCACATGTTCATTAATATTTAACATATAAAGGTAGTATTTTGCAATATCAATAAAAACTATGTGTTTCATGCTTTATGTTGATACATATTGTAGATGGATTAAAATAATAAATATGAAAGTTAAGCCATAGTAAAGTAAAAGTAAAATAAATATTTATTTGATTTATTTCTAACCCAATGCATCCAAGATTAGGTAAATGTTTAATCAATATGTTAACTGAATTAATGAATGGGACTTTAAAACAACTTATCATTTCACTTTGTGCTGTATGTAGTCATTCCATTCTTTTTTTTTCAGCAAATATGGTTTTTTGCATATTTTGGGCCTGTATGAAAGGAAGACACATCTTTAATAGGGATATAATCTTCAAGTTTTATAAGATTTTATGTTAGAAGTGATGTTCTAGTTTAATTTACAAGTATTAAACAGCCTTATTAAAGAGCATAAGTAAAGAAAATATCTTTGGATAAAAACCATAAAAACTAGAAACTTATATTTCTGAGGATAGTGATTAGTTCTTAATTGTTTAGTTTATACCTATGTTCACTTTATTTCTAAGATGTACATTGTTAAAATGATGAATTGAGGCATTTGTTTAATATAACGAGAGTCAAGCAAAGTTTAATGTACAATGGTCAATTAGTAAATAATTCAAAATGATTTCCAGTTTATTTCTACTACAAATTCCTCAAAATCAAAATGGATAAGTCACTTCAAATTAGATAAGTACCAGAAATATGCTAACTGTAGGATTTGAAACTGTCAACACTTTCCCAAAATGAAATAGTTGCAGCAATCATTTTTGATGAAGAAGTTCCAAGGCCTTAAGTCAAAATTTGAATTTTTAATACACAATAATGTTTTTATGATGTTTTGATTATTCTTAATTGAATAGTTTACACAAAAGTTTTTGAATTTTTTTGTGATTTTCCTCCCAAATCTAACATCTAATCATATTAGCAGTTTGTAGTGTGCAGTAGTTAAGCTCATTATGTCAACATAATTGGCTTGAGATCTAGCAGAGTTGCTAGAGAACCATACTTCTGGTATGTATGGATGGCTCATGGAGGCATGATCCTGGTACTGTGTATTACCTTGTTGCTTCCTCTCTATTACCATGAACTAGACATCTTTGCTCTGCCATGCCCTTCTACTGTGAATTTTCTGCCTTGGAGCCAGCTAGCCACGGACTGAATCCTCTGAAACCATGAACCAAATTAAATCTTTCCTTTTAATTGTGAATTCAACTTGTTGTTTCTTCCATGGCATAGTGAGGTCCAGGTTACTCCCCTTGAATCTGGGCTGTCTGACTGTCAAGGAGAATGTCAAGGAGACTGTCAAGGAGAAGTGATGTTGGCTAACCCTGGAGGCCAGGCACTGAGAAATCTCCAGCTTCTGCTTTTATCTTGTTACAATGATATTTCTTGAAAACAAGCAAACATGCAAGATATTTTTGATACCAGATTCTCCTTTGTTGTTAGCCATGCCTTCCAGTATCCATGCCCTTGGGACTTTTGGATTCACCAGTCCAGTTTAGCCACCGATGAATATAGATAAGTAAGTGACTCTGGATGACATTATATGGGTTCAAATTCCTCATGAGGAATTGACTCATATACATATTGCATCTCAATCCTTTTTGCTTCTCCTTCTCCTCCCCTGACTCCCACCTCGCCCATCTCTAAAGCCCCTTCCAGTCTCCACTTGTCTATATCCCTATTTCCTATCACATAATTATTAATGTAACACGAGATAGCCAACATTCAGAGCACTTAGTATTTGATCTATGTATTCACAGCTATATCTTTATAAACTGCATTTTAGTGAGTACGTAAAGAAACAGCAGTAACAGAAGTTTGAAGGTACATTAAGATAAGTTGCTTAGAGTATTGGTAAGCAATTAAATTGTTTAATCACTTATGGCCAAAGTGTTGGGTGGAAGCAGTAATATAATTGGACAGAGGAAGAGATTTGATACTGGTGGAGGAAGAGATCTGACTTGATATGGGCAGAGGATGTGAAGTAGATTATATAGAATGTCAGTTCTAGCTGCGCATACCACATACAGCATTGCATGTGTAGACTGCTTTGCTCTTTTATCTCCTTCCTTTTGAACCTTTGATACATTTTTGTCTTTGCTTCTATATCTCGCTATAAACTTAGAGTATATCCTCATTCATCATTTCTGGGTGTTACTAGCATTTGATGGATCAATGACACTTGGGTACTTAGGAGAAAACCAAAGAGTAAAACCATTGCCCAAGTCCACCCATGACTGATAATTCTCATCCCAACTGCTTTTATCTTTAAACCACTTCTTCAGGTAGGCAATCATCTCAGCAGGTGTTGCTAGGGACAAGACTGTTCTTCACCCACAACTCCCCATTGCTGTTTATGTTGAATAAAAGCAAGCTGGTGTTGTCAGTTACTCCCAGAAACATGCACCTGTTACACTTTGCATGTCACATTTTCATCTTTATTTGAAAATTTATTACTTTCCAGAAATATCTAATACCAGAGATTAGTTATTTATGTACAGAATATCTCTGGACCCTAAAATTTTTGTTTTAGTTTAATCTGAAAAAGAATGTAATATGACAGCATAACCACTATCTCTGCCCCTGTGAAGGATGACAACATGACTGCCCCAGAAGAGGTGCTGTTTTTGCTGAGACTTTGATCCTGACACTGTTCCCTTTGACCTACCTTCCAGAGTGAGAGTATTTTCCTAGCATGTTCTTCTGTCCTTGACCAGGTTTGGATCAGCTCTGCAGAGCATGGCCTGAGAGTTTTCGTTTACCCCATTAAAAAAAATTAAAGTATGCAAATGAGGAAAGGAAGCAAGCAGAGGTAGAAACTACTAGTTTGAATTTATTTCTCTTCTATACAGAAGGACATGTTTGTGGACTCCAAATAGGACATGTACACAATCTAAAATGCAGGAAATAAGAAGAAGAAACTTAGAGAAAGAAATGATCTCATCTTAGCTTTGCTAATTATCAAATATGAATTTAATGAGTATTTCACAGTCAGAACTGAGCATTGTGAGAGCAGATTTCAAAAGGTTCCAAGAAAATATATAAAATATATGCATCAGTTGGCTAGAGATGCTAAAAGAATAGGAGATGAAAATCTTAAAATAAACAAAACAGAAATAAAGGAACAGAAAGGACATGACATTATTACAACTGCAAATGTTTTCAATGCGGAAGAAATCTGTTGGAGCCTGGAGTGGGAGGTGATATAAAAAGAAATCAGTATGGCAGCAAAAGAGACACTTGACCTGTTCAATTTTAAAACACCATGCATGGTAGATAGAAGGAAGAATGCATGGCCTAAGACAAATAAAAGGGGATGACAAATTCAGCCGATAGAGTGGCAAGGAGGATGAACTAGTTAGCTCTCCATCATTAATATGAAATTCCTGAGGCAATTCACTAAGGAAGGAAAAAGGTCTGTTTTGGTTCACAGTTTTGGAGGTCCCGGCCTGTGATCAGGGGCTGCATGCTTTGGGCACATCATGGTAGGTGAAGAAGCAAAGCCATTTATATCATGACCTGGGGAGCAAAGAGAAACAGGAAAAAGCATGGACACTACTCTCGCCTTCCAGGACACGGGTCCAGTGGTCTACAGATCTCTCGATAAGCTCCACCTCCTAAAAGTTCCATAGCTCCCCAATAGTGCCTGTCTAATGAATAAACCTGTAACACATGGGTCTTTAGAGACTCAAACTATGGCAGACGTTAACACTTTAGAATAAAGTAAGGCTTGTAGAAAATATTCATAGCAATTAAAATATTTTTGAGTGGAGTCGGACAATGAAGGATAGGGAAGAAAAACACTAGTTGTTGATTTTTATTCCCAAATGACAGAGAATAAGATAACAGAACTCTGTAGACAGATGCTCTGCTTCAGTGATTCCCATCAATAAGGAGGAAATCCAAAGGTCAAAACACTAACAAACTGTAGTTAAATGAATCTGGTGTCTGAAATGGGTAACAGTCTCTGGCAGAACAGGCTGGATCTTTTCTGTTCTCTAAGCCTCAGCCACCTGTTCCACAGAGTGCTGTACAAGGAAGGACACACAGCCAATCTAGAGGAAGCCCAGAGGCTCATTAATGTGGAATGAAGTCTACAGCCCAGCAGCATACGCATCACCCGAGAACTGGATCGAAATGTAGACTCTTCTTCAGTCCTGCAGCATTTGTATTACAAGGGGACATTCTGTGACCCACAGACAGGTTTGTGTTGATTAACCTTGATGACCAACATGACTAGACTAAGAGACTCCTGGAGAGGTGATTGGAATGTGAGGACACCAACCTCAAAGTTTTAACACTGATAAGTTCCTAGCTGAAAGGGATATTTAGAGGAGAGGCCTCATTGGAGGAAGTGGGCCTTGGGGCCTGCCGTTGGGTTTTATGTCTGGTTCCATCCTTTCCTCTCTGCTTCTTCTTCTATTTTCTGCTTCCAGGACTCCAAGAGTTGGGCAGTATTTTTCTTCTATACATAGTGTTTTTTTTTTTTTTTTCCCCTTGGAGCCAGTCATTCATGGATTGCAACCTCTGAAACTCTGAGGCAAAAACAGCTTCACCTTTAAGTCCTGGAACTTGGATAGTTTGTCCCAGACACAGAAAAGTTGACCTACAAAATGTTACAGTTTAAAATGTTTTATTCAAGAAAATTCACTTTAACACAAATGAAAATTCACTTCGACACATTCCATTTTTTGCTCTAAAGCACGTGGAGTACTGACACTAATCTCAGCAAAGTCTAAGAGGTTTTTTCAAGGAATGTTTTATGCCAACATGGAAGGACTGTAATAATCTCCAAGACTGGTGGAATGCCCACCCCCTAGATTAAAGCACACAAGCTAAAACATTTAAAGTTAAAATATGGAGATATACCAGGTAATACCATGAATTCTTGTGTGTGTGTGTGTGTGAGACAGAGTATGGGATAAGGATTAAGAACATAGACTGTGGAGACAGACTATTAGGTTCAGATCCTAGTTTTCCCATTTGCTGTGTGACTTCAGCCAGTTGTCTGATTTTTCTGGGGATGATCTCACACATAATGTGGAAGAAAACAATCGTGCCTGACTCATAAGTTGTTCATGAGAATGAAGTGACTTGATAAAAATAAAATACTTCTAAATGCAACACTGCACCTAGTTTGGATCTTGGAATTGAAAGAGGAAACTGAAAAATTCATACATTTCAATAAATTCTATAGTTAATGGCAATGCATCAATAGTAGTTTCTTAATCTTGGCAAATGTACATGTTTATGTAAGATTACTAGGTGAGGGGTGTGTAGAACTCTTGGAGACTTTCCTTGCGAATTTTCTATGAATCTAACATTTTCCCCAGAATACAGTTTATGATTAAAAAGTTAATATCCTAAATATAATGAATATTTCATAAACTCAAGGTTAGTAGTTTCTAACATATAATAGTGTCAAACATCTAAATAAATAGTTCACAACATATGATAAACATTCAATAAATGTGAGTAATAATGATTATTTTAAATTTTTATTTATTTATATAAACATTTAAGGAGTCTATGTAGACATAGTATCCTAATTTAATAATGTGTCTTGAGTGGGGTTTTAGAAGACGTAAGTATCACACTTTGAGATAGTACAGAATTTGGATTTGATATACTTAAAGTTTGAATACTCTTGGGTTTTTTTCAAGCAATTGACCTTAATCCTAGCTTTTTTACAGCTCATAATCAAAAGTACCTGGATGAACAGAATAACAAGTCGGAAAAACGAGGATCAAGGACAGACAGGAGATCTAAGGAAGGAATGTATGTCTGATCAACCTGCAGCACAGCAAAACACAGATCACAGCGCTTTTCATATTTGGGTCCATTCAAGATGCATATTCCAGGAGCAAGAACAACTAGCGAGTTTATCTTGGGTTATAAATCTTCTCTAGAGTTCAGCATGTGAACAGAGGGCAGGAGGAAGCTCTTAGAAGGAAGGGGATTTGACACCATGCAGACAAAAGAAAGAGAAATCCAGTAAGAACACAGTTGTGGGAAGATCTAAATAAACTAGAGAAATATAATAGAATGAAGTCTGCCTAACAGGTTGTTCCATAAAGAGAAAAAGCTAGGGTGAGGCCCTTGGTTTCTGCAAATATAGTGTGATTCAACTTGCCGTTCCCTACCCAAACCCTCACTCTGAAGAAGGCAAAGCATCATCATGCGAGGTTAAGGTCCTCTGGAACCAAGCACTGATGAAAACTTTCATGTTGTTGTTTGAATTTCATATTGTAGTGGGATAATTTCAATACGAAGTCCTTCCTGGACCTCTTCGATGTCTGGAGGATTCTACGTTTGTAGTTCCAGGAAAAAGTTATTGGCATTCCAATAAATAATCCCAGTCTACTACTTCCAGTGCAATACTTGGTAAGGTGTATTTGTAGTTGTGGGGAGCAAAGGGGCTCCTAAATCCAGTTTGAAAGATGGTTACCTGGAACAAAGGCCTTGATCCAGGGCTGAAAGTGGGTTTTATTAATTTGTGAAGAGAGAAGTGGCCTGGGGATGAGTGACTGTGAGAACGGTGGAAAGTACATGAAGGCTGTGAGCTGGGCTGGGTAGGAGGTGAGATAGCACCTCTGCAGTGTGCAGAGAGAGAGAGAGAGAGAGAGAGAGAGAGAGAGAGATGCAGAAAGAGTTAATCTGTATAACACAGTTTGAGGGAGTATCTTACGTTTTGAAGTCAGTGCTTCGCTTTGATGTGTAATCTTCATGCTCTGAGACGTCATACATTCTTTCTTCAGCCTCAATCTCAGCAGAGAGTGATACTGTGTCACTCAGCCTAGCTCATGCTCATGCTTACTAGTTGGGAGCTATAGGCAAGGCAACACCAGACTGTCACATATCATTAAAGGCTGCACATCAGCACCTCACTAGACCCACTTGCATTGCTTAAAGCCAATTGAGGGGATAAAGAACTATCCTAGCCAGCTGTGTGTATATCAGTGCACAGAAATAGGGCCAGGTTAGCCCGAATGAAGCCAAAACCTCTTCTTTCAAGGAGAGCTGTCCTGGTGGTCCTCCACAGTTTCACTCTGAAATAAATACAAGAATGTTCCTAGAAGTTCAATCACTGTTTCTGTGGTCTCCAACATGAGATACACACATTCCACGAATAATGCGGGGGAGGTAAAACATTGGAAGTGTTACTAATAACATTTTACAAAGAGAACAAAATCTATTAAGCTTAAATGCTATTTATTCTTCCAGGGATTAGAAAACCACATGTCACATGCCAAGCATATCCTGTGGTTTAGAGCAAGAGTTCCACCTTGGTGCCTACTCTTGGGGGCTCTGTGGGTTGTAACATCCTTTAAATTCAATGGACCCAGTTAAATGAGCCTGTGAATAACTTGAAAGGATTCCTTCAAAGGGGAACCTCACCAGAGGAGCACTAATAATGGTGGAATAAGGAAGCCAAAACAAAATGAAAGAAACCGTGCTTCTATGTCCAGCACAAACTCATTAGCCACATGCAAACAAAAAAATGAAAAACAATCTAAATAAATCAGCAAGAAGCTGGCCAACATGTCAAGGGGAATATCTAAACAATGGGATATTGTATTTAACTTTATGCTAAATCAGTAGTTCTACATCGAGGGCCACAGAATCCTTGCAGGGACATTTGGAATGTCCAGAATGTCTGGAGACATTAGTGGTTGTTAATCTGGGAGTTGCTGCTGGCATGCAGTAGGGGGAGGCCAGCAAGGGTGCTGAACCTGCCGTGGTGTCCAGGACGGACTTCGCCAACCTAGAGTTCTCTGGCCCAGTAATTCTGAGGTTGATAAACCCTGAAGCAAGTGTGCATTGTGACTTCAGATATTAAGTAGTATGTGGAGCAAATCATAGAGGTGCACGTATCACATATATAACGTGCATATGCCTAAACATGCATTTATATATCACTGTACACTCAGAATACTTTTGTGACAAGGGATTGTGAATCAAAACCAAAGTTTGAACACCACCAGCATGACGCATGATGGGCTGCTGTCTGCCTTTATTTAAAGGCTGGTTAAAAATTTTGAAACCATGTCACAGAAATTATCGAAGCATCTGTGATAGTGGAATATAAAACACAAGATAAAGAAACATAATCTGTCTTCAAAAATCTGGAGTATTTTGTAGAAGAAAGTTTTTTTTTTTTCTTAGCAATGTATCTCCAGAAGTCAGAACTAAGACCATAAGAATCAAGTACCTAAAGGACTATTTTGTTACAATAGAAGAAAGATGCTCTAACAATTTCAGTGTTCACACAGTGAAATGAGCTGGTACTCTACAAGCAATTCGCCAAGGTGAGCTATGTGAGTTTCAGCTCACGGATTCTGCAAATTTGTTCTTAAAAACTGTGAACAGCATCTCAAACAGTTTGCACTGTGTTCCGGTGGGCCACACTGTGTGTTCAGCAGATACTGAGCTCAGGATCCTTATTAGTGCTTTGTGTTTCTCAAGAAGATATTTAATAACTTTTTAAACATTAAAATGCCCCACATTTAAATAGCAAGAGAATTAACATACAAGGTCTGAGTTTCAGGTTTTTTCTTACAATGTGAAAAGATATGTCAATTTGACTGGAAATTTTATGCCAAAAGTTCTTCATGATAGCATGTATCTACAACTGTACAACTCTAAGGGAGCAGTGGTCACTGTCACTATACTTCAGTTCAGTGATACTGTGACAAAAAAGAGAAACTCAACAGAGAATTTGACAGCGGATGGAAAGAATAAAGTTTGAAGATGTCCATTGGAGCGTTGGAGGATGACTTCAATTCCTAGGGACCACTAGACCAGCCTAATTTATCTAGGATATTACAATCAATTATCTCATATAGAGCTTGAGTTAAAATTGTACTATGATTTTACCTAAGTGGAATTAAAAGTTTATTTCTATTTTTTGGAGGAGTTTTTTTTTTTTGGTAGTTTAACGAAAAAATTGGATAGTACCTATTATGAATTATGTTGGATTTAGTGAACTTTTACCTAATGAACAACACCTGACTGGTTTTGGTTATATAACCTTCTTATTTGTGAATGTGGCTGAACAGAGGTGGTACATGTATCTCTCAATGTTGGTTGCTATTCAGAGTAAATTCACAAAGCCTAGAAATTGCAGATTCCTTCGTTCTTGACTGCTAAACAATCTCCTGAGGAAGGAAAACGCATTTTCCAAGATTGTCGTTTCACCGAAGAACAGCTGATAATGACAGATAAAGAGCTATGTGGCGGCTCAAGCTTACATTTGTTTCAAGGATTTACTGAATACTAATAACACAGCTTTTGTTCAACAAGAAGCCCTTGTGGTTAGTGATTCCCTTGTGCCGTTAAACCTGGCCACCGATTGAGTCATCCCACAGGATGAACTTTACCAAATGAGAGGAAAAAGGAACAACTAGATATTATTAAAAAAGAGCTGGATTTTAACATATGCATCCATTTATGCAATCACAAAAAATGATTTGGGTGTATGACCAGTGATTCGTTTCATTACCATAGAGTTGCACATTCTGCATATAGGAAACAGAGTAAGGTAACCTGGAGTGTGGCCTGGTAAAGGGAGGCTGAAGTCTCACCTGGCTTTACGTCACATTATAAAATGAGCCATCTTGTCCACCTACCTTGAGAACTGTGCAATGCAACTTTGCATCTCACGTTGCCTTATAGTTTCCTCTAATTATTTGCAATCCATCAGATTTGCTTCGCAAGCTATAATGTACATGCTACGAATTTCATGGACTCTCCTAATCCCTACCATGAGATTCTTACAGAGAACTGGGCACACATCATAGGTTCCGAAATATTTGAGGACAGAGTGGGTAACAAAGGACAAAGTGATAGGAAAAAAGAAGAGGGCCTGTGTCATTTCCAACAAAAGCCAAGTTTTCAAACAATTAAATGGTGGCTTATTTAAAAGTTGACTTAAATTAAAAGGGAAATAAAACTCAAGAAAAATGGTTTGTTCCAGTTGTAATGAAACAGGAGCTTCAAAACAGAAACGTGTGATTTTAGGTGATGAAAAGCAATCTTTGGCTATATCAAAATGAATGTAATTTTAAATCCAGTTTTTACTTACAACACCATGAATTAGGGGGATGGACGACCTGACTAAACTCTTCAGTCCTTTGAAATTTTTATATGCAGATTTTTCTTTCACTTTTCACTGTTTTTATTCACCATCATTGTGGTCTAATAATAAGTTAGTTAAACATAGATAAACGTGTATGTTTATAGGCATGTTTGGGTGCTTTATTTGCAGAAAATATATTTACAATTTTTCCAGTCAATAGTTCATCCCCAGTAACTTGTAGCATCAGTGAAAAGTTGTGGGGAATTTATCAGGAAATCAGTATCCTGTTAGAATTTCAGCGTGGTATCTTAACATGGTATCAGTCAAATGTCTGGACTGGGGTCAGGAATACAACCATGAAATGCATATGGTGCCCTCAGCACTTTTTCCGAAGTTATCTAAGGGAAAGTGAATGTCACGCCCATTGTTCCATGACTTGTTCAAAGGCTACAATGGCACTTATGTAAATATTAGTATCTTTGACATGTGTGATTAATCTGTGTGTGAATCAAAATACTGTCTCCTCTATACTAGATGAGTGATGGATTTTGATTACATCAGAGCATACTCAGACTCTCCTGTGTTTGGGAAGCTTATGTAAAATCAGTGCACCACTGTGGGCCTTCCTAGAGAATTTAAACTAGTGGATGCCATTTCCAAGTGTCACCATGTGTGCGAATTCCTACCAGGCAGTCACCACACATCTCCTGTATTTTTATATTTCTTGGAGAAGAGGAAGGATGGTAACTTAATGTATATTGAACAATTCTCAAGAGTAAAACTTTGTGTAGGACCTTAATCTTACTGAATTTCTAAGTTGGATATGGCTATTTTCACACAAGAGAAAACAGAAGCACAAAGAAGTTGAGTAACTCGTTTAAGGTACATGTAGTTACTGAGTGTGAGAGTCGAAATTTGAGTTGAGATCTATCTTAAAACACAGTCCTCAATGCTCTCCTTTACTCCTTTTCTCCTATTAAACATAAACATTTTCAAAGTTTTCCAGCTCCATGATCTAAATTACATTGCACTTATACAGTTACTGTTTATAGGGTATTGATTGTGTTCCATGGATTCATGTACCAAGTGTTCAAGATTTATTCCCTCTTGTAATGCTCATACCGATCCCGAAGAGAAAGAATAATTATTATCACCACACATACATTGCACATGCAGATGCTGAGGCAAAGGAATGCTATCTAAATCACTCATGGTCACTTGACTAATAAGTGATAAACTAGGATTCTAGCACAGCCATGTGGCTCCAGAGCCTGTCCTTGTAATCACCTGCCCTCAACTGATACACACTGTATGCTTTACTATGTTAAACAGGAGCACAGACGCAGGTCAACATTAAGTGTACCACTTAGTGCCTTGGTGTGCAATTACCTAATAGAGACTGAAATATGGATCTGCTGTGAGCGTTGAGCACCAGCTCAATCAGACTGAGTAGATAATGTCTCAGTGTGCTAGGATGTGTCCATGTTTAGGACTCAGTTTCTCCTTTTTGCTAAGTGTGTTTTAGAATGCCTGGTTCTATCTGCTTCACTAAAAATACAGGAGATTCTTCAGTACAAATAATTTATGTGATGTGTACTCATCCAAATTATCTTTTCTGTTCAATATAAATTAATTACAGATGGTGTATGGGTCAAAATGGATTACAGTATATCTGAGCATTCATATTACTTCAAATAGAGGACCCAATGTAATACTTCAGAATTGCCTTGAGTTTTTTTATAAAATAAAATAAATGGGCATCTTGCTTGCCTTTGAAGATCCCTTTGCTAATCTCAGATTGCCATCTGAAATTTTAATTAGTGATTTAAAATGTGCTTACACAAAGAGCCTTGTCCAAGTTGTCTGTTTCTGCCAAATTAAACTATTAAACTAAGTAACCTAATTAAAATCCTTTTAGCTTTTAATCAATATTTTATTTACATTCATATTTCCTGGGAAGCTTGATGAGTTTTTTGGATGTGATAGTTATTTCTGGTCCATTTATCAAAGGTCCTTTTAAAGACGTTCTCTCCTCCAAGGCCATGGAGTCAGCAGGACGCTGATGAGGACATTTCTGGTCTTCCCCCAGTCCTGGGCATGCAGAACATTTCCTGGTGGTTCTACACTTCCCAGGAATGGTCCTGGCCAGTTCTGGAGGAGTTGAAGCTGCACACACCCACCAAACACTGCTCTCAGAGACCCTGGAAACAACACAGTGAAAACCTCAATGTGCTCTCCAAGCCCAAAAGAAGGTTCCCATATTCCTTAGTCTAAAGATTCAAATAGTTTCAATATTTGATGAAAATAGCACAGATTTTCCCCAACATTCTTCCTAACCCATCACTTTTCCCAGAGGCAACTACTTCCAGATTTTTAAATAAATTTAAGTATCACTATCTCTAAGAAGCACACTAACATTATAATTGCCTAAATTTTTCAAGTTTAAACATCACTTCTTAATTTCTTACTATAGCAGATCATTCTTTAGTGTTCTTTAAACTCTCACAGTGCCCATACATATACACATACAAATTTGAACATGGATCCTACTCACCCAATGAAATGATAACAGAATTTCATTGTGTAAGTGTTTAACGTTAACAGTTCTATGACCATGCAAACATTGTCCTCAAGAAAGTCATGGAGTATGCTTTCTTTCTTGCAAAACTCTAGATTTTCTTTGAATTTGTCTTTTATATCCTTATTTACATAGTTTGCTATGTGTCCAATTCTAGTTGAACCTTGGAATTTTCTCTTATTGATTAAATCTCCCGTAACCCAATCAAACATGTAAAAATACAAAAGTTTGATTTGAGCAGGAACCTCACTTCCCTGATTTGTCTTGGTCTCAGCTGTTTTGTGTTGGCCTTCATGAGTAGCCCAGCTTCTACACTAAGAGCTGGGCTTCAGTCATCATCTTTGTTGGTTTATGCTCATGTCTTGGTAAAACACATTTTCCTTTAACATCCTGAGAATGAGTACTTTGAAAGTAAATTTCCTGATGTGTAGCAAGTCAGAACATTTTCCTTAAGTCAACTTCTGCACTACTTAGTAGTTTCTCAGAGTATAGAGTTTTGAGTTGATGTGGCATACTATTTTTTCCTAAAAATACTTTTTACAAAGATATCTCTTATACTGTAGCATTTTAGAATATGACTTTAATATTCCTTTCTCTAGGATTTCTCATTCCTTGCCCTTGAATTGTGACTATGATGGTAGTGGTACTATATGACTTCTAAGAGTAGATTGCAAAAAGCTATAATGCATTTCTTCCCCATTGGATATTTTTCTGGAACCTAACCAGCATGCTGTGAGGAAGCATAAAGCACCTAGTAGAGGTACATGCATGAACAGGCACCTACAGCCCATACCCACTCACCAGCCATGCAAGTGAGTTCATTTGGAAGTGAATCCTTCTGACCAGTCAATCCACTAAGTCAAATTACATGGACCAGACACGTTATGGAATGATCCTTTGAGACTTTAAGTTTCCTTTAGCGTATATTCCTGTTTCATTTAACAATGGGAATACATTCTAAGGAATGAGGTGTTAAATGATTCTGCCATTGTTTCACCATCATAAAGTGAACTTATGCAAACTAAGATGGCTATGATATCACTAGGTGACCACCATTATACATGTAGTTCATCATTGACAGAAATGTCGTTGTTCATTGCAGGACTGAATTTTGAATTTTCCAGCATTTGTTCTTTGGTTTTAATAGTGCCATGCTTGTTTTTTTCATTAACATAATTCCTTTACTCATCTCTTAAATATGATAAATGATAAACATATTTGAGATTCCTTTTTCTTGCATGTTGTTTTCTTAAGTCTTCTAGGAGTTCAATCTTTGCAAAAGCAAACACATTTTTAAAAATGCTGTTTTCATTTACTTTGCCTTATGCATTAAAACAAAACAAAAAAAATACCTTTCTTCAATTTCTACCTTCACTTTCTATATTTTTCTCCTCGTTTATTTTGAGTTCTATCTTGTATATTGGAAATATCCATGAAAATGTAGTGCTCATAATGGATTTGATTGTACTGAATGTGAAGTACTAAGAACAGGCAACAAGAGAGGTCCTTGACACCCTCTTCATGGTCCCATGCCAATCCCTGATTTCCTAAGAACTGGACCACATGCAGGAGGTAAGAAGGTGGCAATTGCAAAGTTTCATTTGTATGCACAGTTTCTCCATGTCACATATATTACCACCTGAGTTTCACCTCCCGTCATATCAGTAGTGGCATTAGATCTACATAAAAGGACAGACCCAGTTGTGATCTATGCATGTAAGCAATTTATATATCACACGTTTATGATAATCTAATTCCTATTATCTGAAGTGGAGTTGAGACAGTGATGCTAGTGCTGGGAAGTGGATGCAAATACAGATTAACTTTAACAGAGAGTTTGACTCCACAGAGACCACAATAAATCAATAGCTTGAAGAGTCATGTAGAAACTCAATCAGTTACTGACAAGTGACAATTAAACTGCACCTGGTGGTGGACCCTATAGTGGCAAGTGAGTTGATGAATTCAGTAGTCCACCTGCATCAGGTAGCTAGCTTTAAGTCAGTCCACACGTGACCTTTCTGTTACGTTATTGGCCGCTTCCACCCCCACTTCTCTCCTTCACTGTACATTTGTCTCATCAAAGTGCAGTAGTCAACAAGCTAACCCTGGCCAAAAGAGTAAAATACAAACACCACTGGAGAGCTTCTTTGGAAAGGCAGAAAGACCCAGTGGTGAGTCAGCAGAAGACTCTAAGACTGTCAACAAAAAGAAGACTGCATTTAAAGAAAACACCATGAGTTCTACTTAAGTTATGGGTTCATTGTGACAAATGATTCACATTCTCCAAGCCTACATTATATAATGTGAGGTGACCAGATGTCCAGTAAACTCTTGACACCTTCTACACTGCTTCACCATGTGGAGACAAAGCACCCTGCACTTAAAGAGGAAACTTTGAGGGATTTTTAGAAGAAACAATGAGGACATGAAGAACGGAAGCAATGATTTAATTCTAGCACTTTGGCAAATGTGTCTGCACTGAAGTATCATTCTTCATGGCTAACCACATTGCTAAAGCTAAGAAATCCTCATTATTGGTGAAAAATTAATCTTGCCTAATGCTAAAGATACGGTATGAACTTTTAAGAGAGACTTCAGTGTAAAAGATGGCACGTGTTCCTCTTCCAGTAGCACCATAACCAGACCAATTGAAGAAATAGCACAGGACATTAAGGCACAATTGTTCGAGAGAATTAATGAGTCACCATGGTACACAATCCATATTGACATGTCTACCAATGTTGACATAAGGCAGTGATATTTGTTTCTGGGGGTATATATTTTTTCAAGAGGATGTGCACTAGGATATGATATGTGCACATTTTCTTTTATCAAGAAACACCAACAATTGAAGACCTAGTCAAATTTTTGAATATTACATATCAGGAAAATTGAAGTGGTTATTCTGCATCAGTTTATGCATAGATGGAAGGGCTGCCATGAATGAATGGTTTTTTGTTTCACTACTCAAGTAATAAAGGTTGCTTCTGAAAATGATTCCTCACACTGTGCCATCCATAAAGAAATGCTGGCTATTTGAAAATTGTCATCTGAACTTAACAATGTTTTTCAGCTTATGATTAAAATTAGGAAACCAAATTAAAGTGCACGTCCTTAACTTAGCCCTGCAGGAGATGGACACAACACATGTATCTTCCATACACAGCAGTGATACGGCTTTATAAATATAGACCACTAGCCAGAGTTTTTCAGTTATAAGACCTGATCCAAAGATTTTGTTTCGAAAAACAGTCATTCCTGGTAGATCATTTCAATGACACAAAATTGGTTGCAAGACTTTCTTATTCATGTTACATATTTAACCTGCTCAAGAAACTTAATTTCAGGGGAGAACAGCTATATTCTTGTTAGCAGGTAAAGTGGTTGCATTCAAAACCAAACTGGGGAGATGAATGAACATTTGATTTTTTGACATGTTTCAAACATTAGCAGAGATATTAAGAGACTGGACCACAATCTGCTTTGTCCCAGTTGATGCATGATCAATCTATATCAACTTTCAAAAGAATTTGAACACTGCTTCCCAGCCACAGTCACCCCAAACGAAGAAGGAATGCACCTGTGACCCACTCTAAATTAGTTATCAATATTATGCATGCTAGAAGGTGAACAACAGCGTGAGATTGTTAGTGATGGTGGCTTTAAAAGTATGCTTGAGACTTCTCCAAATTGTTGTATGTTCTGGATTAAAGTAAAGGTGGGGTATCCTAGGATTACTACAAAAGCATGGAAAAGACATCTCTGTGAAGTAGGGGTTTTCTGCAGTTATAGCACTCAAAATAATATTATGGAGTAGACTGGAGTTAAGCAATACATTTCAGATGTCACCATCTCCCATCATCCGCATTTGGAACTGACTAGAGTTGCAGGAAAATGAACTCAGGGCTCCCACTGATGCTACAATATGGTGAGTTGTATAATTATTTTATTATACATTACAATGTAATGATTAAAATGAAGTGCACAGTAAATGTAATGTGTTTGAATCATTCTGAAACCACCCCTACCTCGGTCCTTGGAAAAACCGTCCTCCACAAAAGTGGTCTCTGAGGCCCAAATGGTTGGCAGCTGCTGGGCTACAAGGCCTGTGTGCACTGTCACTCACAGTGAACTCCACTTGTCTCAGCTGGCTTGATGGGCTACTCCACTACACATCAAAGTATTTGTCAGTTTAGTTAATCAAGTTTGGCTGGGAAAGATTTTATTTTTTTAATTTTATTTCTGCCGTAAGACTGCCTCTCAGGGTTCTCATAATTGAATGGAAAAATAAAGTAAAGAAAATTCTTGAAAGTTAGAAAATGCAGGTATAATATTTCACTTCAAGTGTTCCTGATATATTTTGCCATCTCCAAAGAATAAATGTCCTATTTTTCTAAGTGGCTGTCTTAGTTACTTTCCTCTCTTTGCTGAGACAAAATAACCAACACCCAAAGTTAAAGGCAGAAATGTTTACTTAGCTCAGAGTTTGTAGAGGTTTCAGTCCATAATCGACTCTGGCTGCAAGGCAGGGTGGCTTTGCAGAGGTGAGCAGTTCATGGCGGGAAGAAGAAAACAAAGTCAACAATCACCATTAGCAGTGTTTTTCTGCCCCTTTTATACTCCATCCAGGCTGCTGGGATTAGGGCAGTGCCCAACCAATCAGTGAACTGATCACATACCCTTAATCCCAGCATCACACACTATAGATTCAGCCACCTCCAAAAGCCTGTCCCTTCATGACTGCATGAGGCTTTGGGGGGACACAAGCCATAATAGTGGCCTATGATGAGAGAGTCTTCAAAAGAACCCCAAACAAATTATGCTGATTTACATTGCTCTCTCTCTCTCTCTCTTTCTTTCTTTGTCTGTCTCTTTCTCTCTCTCCTAGTCCTTTTATTTTTAAGCTTTCAAAATACTGATGATCCTCTATTCTTTCCAAAATTTTCTGTCTTTGTGGGTTAATGAAAGAAAATAAGAAAAATGGAAATAACTTTCTGTTGTCATTACACTGAGTTTTTGGAAGAAGTAGAGATACATAGCAATATCATTTAGTTATGACTGAATGACAAACCAAGAAACCACCCTAACTCAATGTCTTGAAGTAATAAAGATTTACTATTGCTGAGACTTTGTGGGTTAACTGAGTAATCCTGCTAATCTCAATGAGGGTCGTGTCATTTCTATTTGACTCACTCTTGTTTGTGGTAGGTTTGTGTGACAAGTTGGCTGGAGACTGGGTGGTGCAGGTGGTCTGATTTGTGTATCTCAACATTGATTGGCTGGTGGCTGAGTTAATAAGGGTCATTGAGTCAGAGGTCTTTTTCCATCCCTTCAGCTGTCTCTGGCTTGTTCTTATGATGCAGTTTCAAGGACAAAGCAGAAGTATGCAAGCCTTACAACTCGTCATGGCATATCATCACTTGTGCCACATTCTAGTTGTCAAAACAAGTCTCTAAGGGCAACTCAGTTTAAAGTAGTGAAAAAATATTGGTAGGTGGACCAACAAAAATATTTTGAAAGATTTTGAAATAAGGACTAGTGAAGAATGAAGGATATTATTGCACCCAATCTACCACTTGGGTAGAATTCATCCATTTTAATTAGAATGCTGCATCTCATGGATGGAATACGGAGCCCTCAAAGTTGTCCCTATCCTAATACTTGAAACCTGTAACTGGTTCAAAGGCTTTGAAGGTGTGACTAAGTTATGAATCTTGAGAAGGGAGATGATCCTATATTGTCCTGGTGGGCCTAATGTAACCATAAATGTCCTCAGAATTGGGCAGAAGATTGTAAGAATCAGAGAAAGAGATGTGGTGACAGAACTAGAAGTCAGCATAATGCCAAGGTTGCTAGAGTCCATGAGCCAAGGATTGTAGAAAGTATTCAGAAGATAAAGATAGGAAAGACAAGAAACAAATTCCTCTCCAAAGTCTCCAGTAAAATTACAACTTTTCCAAATACTTAATTTTAAGACAGGGCTGGCAAAAGTTAACATGACAACATTTTTAAAAATTTTAAACAGGATAAAACCAAGGAAAATAAAACAAAACCAATCAAAACAACCATTGTAGGTGATATAGGACTTCAAGAAAATACACAATCAACAATAGTTACCATAGTACCTCTTGTTGTCTTCAAAATAGCTGCAGATACCTCAGACATAGAAAAACCAAACAGAACAGAACCCAATAGAACCAATAAAAACAAAACAATGAATGTAATAAAGACTTCAAAACAAGACAATAGTAAATCTAGAATGACTACCATAATGTATCTTACTATCTTTGAAATAGCTGCTCATGCCAGCTATAGCAAAATCAAACAAAACAAAACAGAACAAAACCCAACCCAACCAAACAGTGAAAATGACACAGAACCTCAAAACAAGATAATACGGAATTAACATTGGCTACCACCTTCAGAAGGAGGTCCTCCTAGATACCATGCTGCATACTGCTATCCTCTGAATAGATGATCAGACCATTGGCCCTAGACCTACATGGTTAGTGAAACACCAAAACACCACAAGCATCAAATTGCATTTCACCTCAATAGCTATCATCACAGCCTGTATTTCTTCAGATCAGCCATTTGCTTATGAGGGAGGGGTGGGGTCGGGGTTGACTCTTCTTGTTTGCCAGTCCATGTGCCAGAAAGGGCTGGGTTCTGACTGTCCTCCCACTGGTTGCGGCCCATGCATGGTGCTGGTTTGCAGGGATAGTTTAAAATGATAAATTTGTATTGACTGAAGTTAATGCATCACACTTCATTTGGTCCAGACATGATACATAAGAATTTTAATATGCCAAATACATAATTTTAAGATAGGGCTGGCAAAAGATTTACTATGCCTGCATACCATTTATATTATTTTCTTTTTTCTTCTTCTTTTTTTTTTTTTTTTTTTTTGCAGCACCGGGGATCAAACTCACAACCTCACACGGGCCAGACAGGTGCTTAAGCCACTGAGCCAAACTCCTGAGGCAGGGTCACGCTATGTAGCTCAGGTCGGCCTTGTGCTCACATTGTAGCCCAAGCCAGCCTTGAATTCACAATGCTCTGCCTACCTCAGCCCCCCGAGTGCTGGGATTAAAGGCGTGTGCCACTTAAAAACTGGTGTCTGTGTTGGTTTGTATTTTAAATATTCTCCAAAAGCCAATATTAAAAGTTTGGTCCTCAGCTAATGGCACTATTGAGAAGAAGGTATCACTATCAGGAGTTGGGGGGTCAGGGAAAGAAGTTAGAACAATGAGGCAAGCCTTAAGGGGAATATTGGTATCTTGCTCCCACCTTGACTCTTTGCAGGCCACCACGAGGTGACCAACTTTCCTTTACCACCATAATGTGCTGTAGTATTTTGCCTTGACACAGGTCCAGAACCAAATAGATTCAACCAGCCATGGACTGAATCTCTGAAACTGTGGGCCAAAATAAATTTTTCATCTATTAATTTGATTTTTTTTGTCAGAGTAATGGAAAAATAACACAGCAATTTATTTTGGAAAAAATCCTCATCATAAACACTATCTCTGGAATCAAAAAGCAATCTAACTTTTATCAATATAGGTCAAATAGATGCAAGGATTAAGAAAAGTATTGTTCATAATATTCAAAGAAAAGTATACAGTACTTAGCATTTCTCAATTTTATTTTACTATATTGTTAGTATTCATAGACTATTAATTCACTTATTAATTCATTGAATAAATACTTTATTCATTGCCCACAATACGCGAGCATTTATGAACAAGAAAGATGAGAATCCTGCTCTCACAGAGCTTACATTTTAGTGCAGAACTCAGAGAATATGTACATTTTTTTAAAATGAGCAATTACAGATTCTAAGAAAGGAAACAAATTGCTGTACAGAGTAATTATGGATTGTGAGGTAGAAAATGTCTAGTACTTGAGCCGTGTCAGCATCTTGCATGATCAGTCGCATGGGAAGAGGTAGTTTACAGATTCAAAAGCATTTCCTAGACCCTTAGTCAAATTAAGTAAAGGAGTTTGTTTATTGTGACTCTTGGCATCTTCAAATCATCATCAAATCCTACTGATCATTGTGTATCTTCTTATATCACTTTCCATTCTCAACTTCTCACCCAGGCTAAGATATTTGCATCAATTTTTATAAAAAATTTCTGTAAAGTGACCTAATTTTCTTCTGGACCACTAGCCTGGATAGATACAATGTACTCCTTAGTGATAGAATAGTAAGTCTCACAAATACTGAGGACTTTTTCATAGACAGGCATAGTTATATTTTAGGAACTCCATCCCTTTGAGAGGCTGCCTCCTGGTTACTTTGGGACCACAGAAGTGTGCCTTCCCCTGAGAAGTAACTGGGGATCCTGGAGGTCAGACAGAACCTGTGTGTCTGCTTCTCTTCCTTATTTTACCCTTCAATCCCACTCTCTCATCCCACAGTGCCAATTGGAAGCACAGGAGAGCTGTCCAGCTAGGGCAAGCAAAACAGACAGTTTTCTAATCTTCTTTAAATAGCCAATCCACGAAGATAAATAGGAGAAAGTCAACATCAGTCATGGCCTTGACTTCTAGCTCTGCCTTTTACTGTGCTCTCTGTAGCTGTTTTGTGCTTAGTGAATATTCTTTCTGCTTTGCATAATATCATTTCAGGTTAAAATGTATTTCAGCGATTATTTAATCAGAACAAAGTATCTTAAGACCTAAAGGTAAGTTCTAGGGACATTAGGAAACTGGCTTCAGTTAACGTAGATATTTAGTGACAAATCTAAGACTCAAATGTGGAATTCTTGGCTCATCTTCTAAGACTAAACTACGGTGTTGAACTTTGTATTGTGAAAACACAGTTTGAGACAATAAATTGCTTTATTAGTAAGTGATGTTGAGAATTACCTGACAAACTCTTAGAATTATTTTACTTTCAGAGAATGAAATTGTTTTCTAGTAGCAATCACTTACAATACATTTTATGGTATTCTGGATTGAGCTCTTTCTTTGTTAACTTTTGTGCCCTTGGTTGTCAAGAATTCATTATCTTCTCACTGCCTCCGTATCTGGGGCAATTTTGTGACAAATTCTTGTAAATTCTTTTTTTTTTTCTTCTGTAACAATTTTCAGTGTCCTTACTACTCATAAACTGGAGGAAAAAATAGCCATGTTTCAGAGCTATCCTCAAAGACAATCCTTGAGGCTTCCCCTGCTACAAATCACAGTGTTTTCATTTGAAATACAGCTTTAAACACGGATCTTCCAAGGATAAATTGCAAGGGGATCTTTTCTGTTTAGCTGCTCTCAGAAATACACTTAGGATCCTTCTTGTACAATATCTTCATTTGGCAGTGTCCAAAGGTTGCAGGAAATTATTAGATAAGAATGACTTCTAGCCCACATTTTTCACCTAACTATTGCAAGACAACACCAGTGCACTTTTCTTCTCTTGTTTCATTAAAAAAATAAACTTAAAAATTCCCTAAAACAAATTATCTACTGTCTTGACAGGGCATAGATGGCATAAAAGTAATTAAAGTGCTTCATAATTTGTATATAGAATCGTGATCAAATTAAAATCCTCAATCCATAGTTGATCTCTTTCCATTTGTTTGCATTTTGGGTTATAGCAATAATGAGAGAGTGCAGCACGTGTGCTGTTCCTTTATCCCCTGAACCAAATAAAACACTACTCAGCAATTAAAGAATCTCATTGCCAAGGCTTTAATGTATCTTCAAAATCTTTCTTAATGCAGCCTTAGGCAGCCACTACCCCACAGTCACATTATATATGTGAATTTCAAGCTTCTCAGAAAGTCTACACTACTGTTATTTTATCTGCCTTACAAAAGCACAGATATGACATTTCAAACATAAACTCAGAGATTTACTGTTGCATATACTGTTATTATCAGTTTTCATTTGCCCATTGAAAACTTCTGCTTACATTTACAATGTCTTCCTAGAAATTTCTCTTTCCTTAGTGTAAAAAATTTTTTAAAAATTCAGAACTTTAATATTTTCGCAGATAAAGGAAGAGATGAACCAGAATGTTTCTCAGTTTTAAAATATGTGATCCTTGTTTTTGTGTTGAAGAGCATCAGCTAAACACACACACATGCACACACACACACACACACGGATTTAAAAGCCACAGAAATTGCTATTTAAGTAAAAAAGAGACACTTCCAATTTAAATTTTCCCCCAAAAAGCAATGTCCCTGAAAGTATTGTGTGTATAGAAAGAAGATAATTATTTTCAAGTTATATAATTTTAGAAAGTAAAAACAGGTGGGTGGAATTAGTGCACAATGCACTTTACTATTACTAGTAAAATATAATATGTTTGATGTAATCAGTGCCAACATGTAGCATGATTATGAATGTGACTTAGTCACTGAAGCATCATCTGGCTTAAAAACAAACAAGCTAGTAAATGAACAAAAATTAAAAAATAAAAAAAACCAAAAAACAGCCCAAAGCCATGACTTATTAGGACTTGCGAAAGCAAAGATTTTGAGTATTGAAGTCAGGAAACGTGAACATTTTCTTACACATACACTTTTAATTTTACCTAACCCCAGATAAACCTTTCCACTCAATCAGCACTGAGGGCTCTTTGTAGAGAATCTATGATGTATCATGTTGACTTTCCCCATCAGTTCTTACACACAGAAAAACTAAGTTTCAAGGCAAACAGGGTAAGCCAACTCAGAGAAATTACAGCACAATACTCCAGGAAATTCAATAGCAAAAGACACTCAAAAGGAGAGACTGAGATGACTGAACCAAAAAGGCCTCAGGCAGTCATGATTTTTTATGAAGTTTCCAGTCACATCTCTTTGTGAGGTGCTGGGTGTCATCCCAGAGTCAATCAAATGAACTTGAAAGAGAAATTAAACTACATAAAATGACCAAAATCTTACTCATGAAGACATAGATTAGGCATATTTTACTTTTGAGGTGGTGCTCCTCATTTTTAAAATTATATAGTGTGTTGACTTTATAGTAAATATTGATGCTATTCCACTTGAAAACATACATATGAAACAAAGTTGTATTTATATTGGTAGATAGTTTTTATGATCTAAATTTGGCTAGAAATTTGTAGTCTTAATTTTAGTAAGACTAAATTTTTAGTTAATTACTAGTGGTAGCCACCCAAGTGTGGCAATGCTTAGAAATGTTATCAGTGTCCGATACTCCAGGGAGAACCCTACATACGGGGCCATGGGATCTCCACCAGGCAATGAAAACATGATGAGTAAAGCGAGTCCATTGAGGTGGTCACTTCCAAGTGGAGGCTTTGGTCAACCAATACCTGGTTTAACCAGGCTCCTTTTTACTATGCCACAGTGATCATAAAGATGTGGAGGATCTGTCATCCTGAGTCTCTAAGTGAGAATGACATATATAGACCAGAGGCACTGAAAACTTAGAGACCCATGCAGCATGAGTGGGAATTACATTTTTGTTATTTTAAATCACTCAGTGTTTGGGGTCATTTGCTAGTGAAATATAATGTACCTGTTCCAAAAGATATGTAGGTTTTCTCCTGCATTTGATGCTGTAGTACAACTATATGATGAAAAGCCAATAATGGTAACTTAACCAGAGACACTATTGGATTGAAAAATCACTTAACTTTAGCATAACTGCTGCTCAATACTCTGTACAGTTATGTAAGTTCAGGCCTCCCAGGTGTCTTAAAATTCTCTTTCCTAGCATTTCGTGTATACTCCCAACTTTTGGAAATGAATAGATTGATCCAGAGTCTAGGGGGAGAAGAAAATGAGTCAATGATTCAATGTGAATGATTAACTGGAAAAAAG
The DNA here is from genome assembly GCA_004363535.1 of Dasyprocta punctata. Taxonomy (NCBI): domain Eukaryota; kingdom Metazoa; phylum Chordata; class Mammalia; order Rodentia; family Dasyproctidae; genus Dasyprocta; species Dasyprocta punctata. The sequence continues at coordinate 45,974 of RJWM01002309.1, read as the reverse complement.
GGTCAGGTTTACTGGAACACATGTCAGAAAGAATTTAATGGCTCTATCATCTGAATGGTAAGGATTTCTAAATCAGTTGTGAGGCTTGACAATTCAATAAATTTATACTTATGTATGTCAAGGATCTAATAAGATAAAACTGTAAGATCATCCAATTGTGTGAATACTGGCACTACCCATTGCAGCACATTCCTAATTATAAAGAAACATTTTATAGCTACTTCAAAAAGACACATTTGTATAATTTTCAGATATTGTGTCAACCTAGTGCTAGTAGCCTCAAAAATAGATGAATCCCATTAAATTACACCTTGGTATTGATGTTCTGTATTAATGACTTGTAACCTTATTATAGTTATTATTATATTCATTACATTTCCTTTATTCTTTGGCATAGCACATTTTCTTAACAATTAAGATTACCTCCCACAGACATAGAAAACATTGACTCCATTTTATTCAAATCTTAGTGACCACATTGGAAGTTCAAATTGTACTTCTTTAGCTTGTGTACTATTAATATTGCCCTTTGTTCTTTCCCTTTTTAAATAGTTCTTCAAAAACATTTCATTTCATAAATTTGCCTTTGATTTTAGGGAAAATTTTTAAACTTTACATTTGTGTTCCTTCATTTGACTACATGTTTATACTCCTTCACTTATATATGTGTTTGCAGATGTCTTTTCTTCTTTCAGTGAATCTTGAAGACTCTTATAAAATCATAAAAACTGATTAAGCAGATAGAACACAGTATTTGTGGAGCTATACATTTTCTCTTAAATCAGGCCTTCCAAATGAGACTTTGTTATTCGGTATGATGCTAATGTCTCTTTTAGAGATCTGCTCATGTATTTTATGGTTCAAGTGAAAATGTTCCAGCAAAGCCTCATGCACTCAGAGGCAGGACTTTTGTAAGGTGACTTAATCATGTTATCACTATACTATACTTGTAAATGGCATCATCCATTAATGAGTTCATTAGTTCAGTATGCTGTTGGGGAGATGGGTGTGCTGTGGAGGGGTGCTAGTGTATTTCTCCCTGCGTTGTCCCTTCTCTTTCTCTTACAGGCCTCCATGATGAAAGCAGCTTTCCTCCATGCCAGGGCTTTCTATCTTGCCATTTTTGCTTTTGAATTTGCCAACTATGGACTGAAATTACTGAAACTGTGAACCAAAATAAGCCTCTCGTTTAAGTTGTGGGTGTTGGGTATTTTATCTTAGCAATGAGGAAAGTGACTGGGGCAGATTGTGGTACCAGGAGTGAGGTCAGAGTGGCTATATGACATGTGGGTAGAAGGCTTTAGAATACATTTGCAGGGGGTAGTTTGGAAAGGTTTGGAATGTGTGGTAGAGTAACCATAGAATGCTATAAGCAGGCTTGATGAAAGATTCTGACTGGATCTCAGGAGACTAGAACACTCATATAAATGTAGACAGTAGGGTCCAAGGTCAGTAGCTTTCAACTGAGGACAAGGATTCCATTGACAGCTGGGCCAGAGGCCACATGTGCAATGCTGTGTCAGAATATTTGCTGATGTTTAGCTCATGTCTTAAGACTTCACAGCACATGACATTAAGGGGGACAGAATAATCAATGTGGTGGAGGAAATTTAAAAGCAACCCATTATTCAGGTTGTGACATATGTATTGCTGGTGGCTTTTAGCCAAGTTACATTGAAAATCAGCAGTAAAATCCCATTTAATAAGTTTTCAATTTTACAGGCAATGAATAACCTGCAAAGCTGGACATTTTGGTTGCTTAGAAAACAAGCATTAAAAAGAAGTGAAGTACTTCAAATCAGGAAAAATGACTTGAGGGCATCTCAGGAACCAGAAAGACCCAGTCAATCAAAAAGTAAAGGATGGAAATGTGAAAGACTGCTTTGAGAAGAGACCCCCACGGTACCATGCTGAAGAAGAATAATTGAGGGAGTTGGTTTCTCTGTATTTGGTTCCCAATGCTCAGTCATCTAGGAGGTCTCTGTAGCTATGATCCAATGGGGGAGGTTGTCTAATGCTTGAGCTTGTGGAAAGTCTTGGTATCATCTATATGGTGCTGATTTTATGGCTATGCAGAATATGAGAATTATGGAGTGAGAAAGGTTTTGACCCAGATTTCAGAAGCACATCTAGGATGTCGCATGGTGTACTTCTGACTGAATAGTGCCCGAAGCTGTGAGAATAAAGCCACAAATGCAGTATCTCTCCCAGGGAGTTGGAGATGCCAGAAATTTGCATTTTCTGCTAAGGAAGGCTGAAGGTAGTGAGAAAAACCCAACTAAAAGAAAGTCCATGAAAACTGTATCCAGCAATGCCATTGGGATGGAGCTTCCCATATCTCACCACCCCCAGTACTGAATGCTGCACAAAAAGCTGTAAGATTTAATGTTTGTCCTGCTAAGTTTTGGTCTTGCTTTGATCCCACTCCTTTTATCCCATACATTCCTGTTGAAATGGGATTATTTTACCTATGCCATCATATGTCAGAAGTCTTTAACTTTCTTTTGATTTTTACATGAGCTGACAGTTAAGAGTTTGCCTTGAGTCTCAGAGGAGACTTTGGATTTGAACTTTCCATCAGTGCATATGTTAGGGGAAGAATATTATGGTTTAGATTGAAAATGTCCCCTCAAAGCCTCATGAACTCAAAGGCAAGACTTTTGAAAAATGATTCAGTCATGAGGTACTGTCTCATCAGTAGTTTATGAGTAATTCAGTAACTGGGTGTGCTTTTAGGAGGAAGGGCCTCATTAGAAGCATGCCATGAGAGGCACGGCCTGAAAGTGTGTCTCTTCTCAGTTGTTCCCTTTTCTCTCTGTTTCCTGGCCATGAGACGAACCACTTCTTTCAACGTCAGGCTTTTCCATCATATAGGTTCTGCATTTGAGCTTGCCAACCATGGACTTAATCTTCTGAAACTGTGAGCCAACATAAACTCCTCCTTTAATTGTGGATTTTGGATAATGTGCCTCAGGCACAAAGAAAATGACTAAGACATTATTTAAACACATATAAAAACACAGCCAAAGTTGTCTTAGAATATATTTTTAAATTGCCCATATATCATTTTGCAATATCAGCTTACAAATTCTACCTACTTCATATCATGTAAAACCCATGGTTCTCTTTCATATGTATATAAATACCTGTAGTATTTATTACATTGAAGTAGATAACTAAGACACTTTATTGGTCTTTTCTATTATTAATATATTTTACTGGACTATGAAATTAGCCTTATGATACATTGGACATTTAACGTTCCAACAATGCCTGTTAGTTCAATGAGGAAATTATCAGTCAAAATAAATTTGTCAGTATGGGAACAGAGATACAAAATAGTAAGAACTTTTAAGAAAAAACCTGAAAATTAGAATTAGTCATTTACTGTGACCTACTCAAATCATATCAACTTGTTGGTCTCAGTCTCTCATCATAAAAAATTTTTAAAGTAGAAATTAAATGAATATTTAAACTGGATTTTAAATAAAATTGAACACTCCCCCCACTTTGGACAGCAGTATTCAGAGCAGCTTTGGATGGCAGTGCTACTTGGAGAAGGGGCACTGGATATTTGACATGGCTTCCAAAGTCTCTTCTGATAAAAAAGATGATTATAATAAAGCACAAAAAATACAATGTGCAAGATGGAAAACAAGACCTCCACACTGATTTACAAAGGATGAATTACAGATTCTGAAACAATCATTTGAAGAGAATCCTTACCCTACTTACACAACCAGGGAGCATCTTGCCAGTGAACTCCACTGCCAGTTGTATGTCATTGATAATTGGCTCCAAGGTGAAAGACACAGACTACCACCTGCAGAGAAAAAGAGAATCTTTGCCATCAAGAAATTAAACAGGTTCCTTGTCCAAAGGTCTCAGTCCCTGGTCTCTCCTAATAGCCAGGTGCAGTCTGACAACTCTTCCATGAAGGACGCTGCTGTGAGTGACGAGAAGACACTGCTACATAGACCTGGCTCTTCTTCACTGGAAACACAGACTGTTCCCAGTGGACATGTTGGCTCAGGTGACTCTGTGGTCACAGGTATTGACAGAGAACCAAGAAGGCCCCTGGAGTTTCAAGGTTTCCCAGCAAGTGGACCTTCTTGCACCTGCACAACAGCCAAGTTTCTTTATCCTAATATATCTGTGCAGCATTTTGAAAATGCCAGGTATGAGCCAGGGAATAGTGACCATTCTTTGCCCTTTGCTTCCCATTGTCTTTTCACTGGCCAGGGGACAAACCAACAGCAAGAAGAATAGCACAAAGCCTATTATCAGTGTATGTCATTTCAAGGACAGCAGGGAAACCATTAGGGATACCATCTGCAGCAGCTCCCACAGCTTCAGTATTATCAAGAGAATTACCAGTTGCCATTCCACGACCAGTGGTTCTTGGCACCCTAGAATCCAGGTGATTTAGGACATCAGGAGCCTAAACTTGCATCAGAGCATCAAAGTAATAGAGGCACCCTGAGCTCTCTGCTGCATCAGGCACCTGTGCAAATAGCAGACAGGTCTCCACCACCTCTTTGGCAAAGGATGCAGCAGGTTCCTTTCAGAGATTTCAAGATCTGATGTCCAGCACTTTGACAATGGGTGTCCGCTGGTTAAACTGTAAGTGTCCTTGCCAGTGATAGAAGGACTGAGAAACAGTAGTAGATCACCCTGTCTGCACACAGGGAAGGGAAAGGAAAGGTCTTGTCCTTTGGAGAAACTCTCATTGTTATTTAGATTAACTCCATAAGGATGATTAATACAAGGATCTTATAAATGTGTATGTAATAGTACTATTTTGAATCACTGAACTGCATATGTACACAATTAATACATTTGTCAAAAATGGCGCTTATTTATTGCATGAGTTAAAACTGCCATAGTATATGGGATCACAACAGTGAGAAGCCAGAGGACTGTCTGCATTGTCTAGATTCAACTTCAGCTGGGTCGTGTATTATCAATGTCTGCCAAGGACCCCTTTGTTTTCTCTTTTGGGATCTTAGTATCCTCTATTTGTACAAATATTGGATTTTAAAATGCTTTAGTCTGTTGCAAAAATGTGGCTTTCTCCTTCCTTCAAAGTTGTTGCAGTCATTTAAATGGATTTTTCTTACAGTAAATAATTTTTGTTAGTTGGGTATTCCTCTCTAGGGAATTCCACCTCTGTGATCTATCAACAGGACCTTTTATATGAATAATTTGCATTTGCATAATTTGCCCAGGATGGCTTTGTATCTGTCATCCTTTTGCTTCACTCAGCTGCCCAAGTAGCTGGACCTGCAGCTACACACCTCTGTGACAGCCTAAAGAGCATTCTGTACCAAAGCAACTCAGCTAATCTGAGCATATGTACTTATGTATTTCTGGATCACTTTTCCTAATGTTTTGATTCAAAATTTTCCATGCTACATTCATGAATAATTTGCACTCATTTTTTTTTTTTACACTGGAACTATCTTTAGGGATTTTGGGTCTGTTAAGTTAGTTTTGAAATGGAAAGTGTGCTTTTCTTACTATGTTCTTAGATTCTTTTACAAAATGGCATTTCTTCATTGAAGTTTTAAAATTTTCAAAAAATATACCAGTGCAAATAAATAATGTGATTTTTTGATATAATGGTCTAGTCATATAACATATTTTGATGATGTTCATCCCCATTGTTTTCATCTCCATCTCCTCTCCCAACCCCTTGAATTCCTTATTAATATCCACTAGTCTACCTTCCACTTTTCTGTTGTGTTAGTTAGGGAGCACTAGAGAAACAAAATCAATAGAAAATATATGTATAATTATGCAAGGAAGTTTATTACGTAGGCTTACGGGATCAGAGGCAGAAAAGTCCGTAATAGCTGGGTATGTGCTAGAGAGCTGAAGTTTCCAGTAACTGACTGGTCTAGGAAGATGAAAGCCATAGAACAACAGCAAATAAGGATGTAGTAGGAGTGCAAGGCTGAATGCTTGGAAGATCACTGGAGAGTTGCTCATGCTAGCATTTTAGTTCCTTTCTTTGTTGCCGGGACAAAATTCCTGACAAACACAACTCAAGAAAAGAGAGGTTTATTTTGGTTTGCAGTTTGTAGAGGTTTCAGTTCATAGTCAAGTGGCTGCAAGGCAGGTAAGCAAGGCAGCAGGGCATGGCAAAGGAGGAATAACTCATGGAATGATTGCAAGAAACAAAAAGAAGGATTAAAGAAGAGAGCATCCATTTGGCCATCCCCCAGTGACCCCTCCTCATACTAATCTTTGTCTCCCAACTTAATATTTAGTTGTAAACTCATCAACTGGTTAACCCATTGATAAGTATCAACACTCATGATCAAAAGGCCCACCTATGAGTTCATGAGGCTTTGTGGGGACAGTTAGATACAAACCGTAACAATAAGTTTCTGTTGAAAGGGTGAAGACTGATGTCCAAAGGCAATGGCAAAGACTGGAACTCTTCAGCAAAAAGAGGACTTCCTTCTTTCCCTTTTTATTCTGTTCAGGCTACAAGCCTATTTCTTGATGTCACCCACATCTGTGATGGTTCTTCCTCCATCATTTTGCTGAGCTATATGTCAGTCATCTACAGACACACTCAGAACATTGCTTTACTAATCTGTTTGTGTTTTTAATTCATTTAACTCTCTCTCTCTTTTCTCTCTCTCTCTCTCTCTCTCTCTCTCTCTGTTATTGCTCATGCAAGAGAAAATATGTAATATTTAGCACCTTGAGTTTGCATTATTTCACTTAACCTGAAAGTCTCCAGGTCACCAGCTCCATCCATTTTTTTAATTTCATTCTTCTTTATGGCTAAATAATATTCCATTTTGTGTACACATCACATTTTCTTTATCCATTCATCTGTTGACAAGTATCCAGTCTGTTTCCACACCTTAGCCACTGTGAACTGTAGGTAAGGTTCAGAAAAAGTAATATTTGGTAGAGTTTTATATTAAGATGAATTTGTCAGGGAACAGGTTCATAATGCAGCCTCATCTCTTCAAATAAAATGATCAGGTTGTAAAATATTGACAGAGCTGCAGACATAAAAGAAAGAATTCACCATTTCACAGTTTACAGGAACAAACGTCCAATCTGATTAGAAAATATGCTTCAAGCAGTTGTTAAAAGGTTCTTTGGTGCATTTTTGTTTCTAAGAAAGGGAATATTAACATTGTTCAATGTTCAAATTATGCTAGTGACATTCATTGTGGAGTATAGTATTAATTACCAACTGAATCAATGAGAAGAACAGAATGCAATTGTTTGTTTCAAAATAAAAGGTTGGAATTGTTTATATGTGTGGTTCTGTGTCTATTTTCTGTTGCTCTCATATCCTGCATCAGGCAACAAACTGGTATTCACCAAAAGGAGCTAGATTTTTGGAAAATCAGTGTAATTCAGCATCTTTCCCCAAATTGGAGTAATTTAGATAGAAATGAATTGGAATGGTGCTTTTCTCAAGATTCTTGGTATGCACCCGGAAGTGATCACTAGCTGTCACCACCCAGGTTCAGAGCACTGACAGCTACTGTATCTGAATGAGAGAACTGCCATGTTATCAAGAATGGCAGTTTCAGTAAGATTCCTTATGTTTCAGTAAGATACCTAATATTTCCAAGACCAAGCTAACCAAAGGACATGAATCATTGTGGTTGTGCATTGATGCTCTAAAAAACAAGGGCACAACTTTTCCTTTAATGGCTCCATTTGCACTGAATTTGGGTTTGTTGTTTCCAAAAAGGAAAAAGCAAAATAAAACAACAACAACAAAAAACACACAGCTAACAAGAGAAAGTGCAACAACAGAAATCATGTCTAGGAAATAGATGGAAAATTAGCAGCTTAATGAACAAATTCTGGTTCTATTTTGGTCTTATATAGCAAAATAATTCTACAGCTTTGTAGTTAATAAACTGTTAAAAGGGCAGTTCCCAAGTTAGTCACTTTCTTCCAAAGGTAAAACTTTGGTTATTTGGTTTGTTTAACTATGCGATATAAATAAACACAGTTTATATCAGTGAATCTAAAGCAGATTAATTGAATTTATGGCATCCAAACAGCAAAGATAAAATAGATTGAACAAAAATTCATTCAATCTCAAGGACCTGTAAGACAGTAACAGAAGATCCAACATTTATATTATTGTAGTCCCTGGAAGGAAGAAGACATACATTGAAGCAGAAATAATACTTGAAGAAATAATGGCTGAAAACCTCCAAAAATTTGGTGAAAGACTTAAAACTAAGAACGTCAGCAGATCTTCAATCTATAAAAGTGTACAAAGTTGAAGAGTTTGACAAAATTGCAGGGTACAAGAAAGATCAATATGCAAAAGTCAATCACAATTTTAGATGTTAAGTCAATATGAAAAAATTGAAACAAAAAAGCACAATGACATTTGCAATTACTCTAAATATAATGACGTACCTTTATATAAACTTGAAAATACATGTGTCGGTTTTATGTGCTGAAATTTTTGAGAAGTTGTAGACTTTTTAAATCAGAGGAGAGCTTTTTAAACCAAAGGAGATCTGGGCCAGGGATGGAGTTCAGTGATACAACCACCCGCCTGGCAAGGGCAAGGTCATGAGTTGGATCCTTGGTACTTAAATAAATAAATAAATAGATAAATAAATAAATAAATAAATAAAGGAGACCTGAATACATGGAAAACCATTCTTCCTCCAACTCTCCATAAAATTGTTTAGAACAGTCTTTCATGGAAACCACCCCTTTGATTTTACTAATTCATTATAAATTAATACCACCATAAGATTTCTTTGTTACTGCACTAAAGAAAGAGAATATATAGTCTCTCCTTAAGTACAAGATTAAAAATTCCAGCAGTGTAAAGTGATCTCTTTCTTTCTCCTCATATTTTTGAATGCATTCTTTCTTTCTTTTAGTAGGATTAGAAGTTTCAATACAGTAACGATGTCAATTGTCCTAAATAGATTTGTAGCTTACTATAGTTCGTATTAAAATCCTAGCAAAGATCTCTTAGAATTAGATAAATTCCTAAAATTTATAGGAAGGCAATGACTTAGAGCAGTTAGAACAATCTGGATAAATTATAATAAAGTATGAAGAGTCATTCTACCCAATGGTAAGGATTTCCACAAAGTTAAAGCAAAAATGCAGTGAAAAAATATGAAGGACATGAAAAAACAGTAAACACAAAGTAAATAGCAATCCAGGAGTTGATTCCCAATGTCACTCATAGCAAAAGCAGTATAGAATAAGGCGAGGTTATATTTTATTAAATTGCTGCTACTTACAAGTTTGTAAGTACAAGAGAAAGTGCAGATACTTCTACACTTCCTATCAAACCATTTGCTATTTCTTCTCTGGAGAGCAAGCTATGAATAGCTGTCGAACTTTAAAATATTTGTGCCTGTGTCAGTGAGTTTCCCATCATGGTGACAAAATTCCTGGGAAACAACTTAATTGAGGAAAGATTAATTTTGGTTCACACTTTCAGAGTTTTCAGCACACCTGACTGTTCCTTTAGGTCTTTGGCGGTCAAGGCAGAAATATGGTAGAAGAGAGCGGCAGAGGCAAGCTACTCGCCCCAAGGCGGCCGAGACAGTGGGGAAATGCAGTGCTAGCAGCCTTTCTTTTTCTTCCCTTTTCTTCTGGCACCCTATGGGGGTGTCGCTTCCTACATTCAAGGTATGTGTCCCCTGCTCGCCGTCCTACCGGCCAATCATTTCTGAAAACGTTCCTGCAGCCACACCCAGAAGGGTGCTTTACTAATTGTCTAGGCATTTCTTAATACAGTCAAATTGGCAATCAACATCAACTGCCCTAGTGCCCTTTTGAGATGTTCTTTAGTTTTGGTTTTTTATTTTTATTTTTTTCTCAATTTGTGGTTATCTGTTTGCAATTCTTGCTATCCTGGTTATGAGTTTTTAAGGAGTGTTTTTGCAAATAATTTTAAATAAGACAATAAAAAGATGTGTGTTTTTCTTGTATGTGAATAGTGTTATTACTTTATAGTGACACTGTCAAAACATGGGCTAGTCTTTCTGGAACCTGTCTATTTGTTCAAGAAGGAAACTAAAATACTTGCCATGGCTAATGATGGGCCCTTGGGAAAAGCATAGGTTGCAAAGCAAAGGCAGAGCTCTCTCATGATCTAGCAAAAAAAAAAAAAAAAAAAATCATATTTGCAACACTCTTCCACTTTTAACTCATATATTTCTTTATTTTATTTTTTTTTCTGGCTGTTAGGTCTGCTTTTCTGTTTTCTACAAGGTAAAGTGGCTTATTTTGACTCAACTCTGTTTTTTTTTTTTAATTATTGCTTTAGTAATTCCCGTTCTACCTCCAAATCTCCATAAAACTGTTTAGATCAGTCCTTTCATACAGACCACCCCTTTGATTTTACTAATTCATTATAATTTTATGCCACTGTAAGACTTCTTTTGTTACTGCACTAAAGAAAGAGAATATATAGTCTCTCCTTAAGTACAAGATTAAAAATTCCACCAGTGTAAAATTATCTCTTTCTTTCTCCTCATATTTTTGTATGAATTCTTTCTTTCTTTTAGTGGGTACATAACACCAAGTCCACAATAAACTGAATTTTTCATAAGCAATCATCTGGAGCTGGAAAGTATCTTGCAGGGAAATTTGATACCTAAAACAAAAATGTAATCAGACTTCTACTGGCTAGAATAGAAGAAGAAAAAATAATAAAAAGAAAAACATGTCATCAAATATTTATTCTACATATGCTCTCCTCTAGTTTTATTTTTGTATTACTAATAGATGAGGAAAATGAGGTCATAATAAAAAGGCAAATTAGATAAAAAACAGAAGATGTACTGAAGGAATGTAGCTAGAGGGCTGCAAAATAATTCACTTTTACCTAAAGCCTAATTTTACAAAACAGGTAACAGTCAAAAGGAAAATGAATTCTAAAGTAAAATATCTAGTATTTCAAGTGTATTCATCGAGTAACTTAGAGATGTATGTCTATTGGGATTCTAAAGGAAATTTTAAAAATTTAGGTATCTAAAAATGCGAAAATAAGTGGTGTAGGTAGATGGATAGATGGATATTATCTAGTCAAGAAAGAAATGTCAAGTAAATATGTTAAAGGAGTTATGTGTTTGATTCTAGAGAATGGGATCTGTTGTTAAAAAGGAAGAGACAGGCAATCATATTTTTAAACCTCTCTAATTACTTGAGTGTAAACAAACCTGAAGGTCACATAAAACCTATGTTCATTTATTTACTAATTTGAGCTCACTGTATTTTTAAGAGTTTTTCTTTCTCCAATGACAGAAAAAGTTATAGTCTCTTGAGAATTTGAGATGTAGGGAAAATTCCAAAATATACAAATATTTGGAATATTATTGATTCTGTGGAATATTATTAATTTGCCTACACTTGTTATTAGCACAAGTATATAGTTTATAAAACATATACTTTATTTTTATTTCTCAAATACTTTATTTTTATCTCACATCTTGAATATTTTTATGTTAGTATTTCATAAATTCAGCTAATTGCACTGCAATTTTAAAATCTTTTACTGTCAGAAATCTCTTCTTGTAGAAGTGTTGTCTATATGGCGAATGTAATTACTTCTTAGAACAAATCTCCACAGGTATGTTGTCATATATCCAGCAACTATAAATATTGTGTGCATTTATATTCTCAACTATAATGTACTCTATAATCTGTGCTCTATAATCTCATTTATAGGAGTTAATACATTTGTTTTGTTTTGTCTTGCTTTGGTTTGCAGTAGTGGGAATTGAACGAAGGTTCCTTCACACTGAACTACATTCCTAGACTTGTTTTATTTTTATTTATTATTAATGGTTGAGATAAGATCACACTAAATTGCTGGCACTGGATCAAACTTGCAATTCTCCTGCCTCAATCTGCCAGAATGCTGGGATTGTAGGCATGCACTATCATGCTCTGCTAATAAGATTGTTTTTAATTTTTGCAAAATTTAATGAGAAAAGAGACTTTTACATTTTTTTCTGTAAGTAATAAGGTTTTTTTTGTGCTTAGATCATTTTTACTCCTTTTGAAATTATCTTTTTCATAGTGAGCTTTAAGTTTTTCTATTGATTTGTTAAATTTATATTTATACTGGATTTAAGACTTCCTGATATAATAACGGTATCTGTATTGGTCAGGGTTTACTAGAGAAATAGATATAACACAAGTTATACAAATGTATAAGAAATTAAAAGATGGGTGTATAATGGTCAGCCACAGAGTTGGATGAGGGAGAATGCAGAGGGTGTCTGCACGCTGGAGGCTGAAGCGTCCAGTCCAAGGTCTGGAGCTCACTGCGGTGTCCGTGCAAGTCCATATCAGGAGGCAGATGGGACCTCAATGGAAGGCTGAAGAGTCTAGGCTGGAAGGCTGAAGAGTCTCAGGCAGCAGTTGAACACGCTGTGCCAGAAGCCAGGAAATGAAGTCCAAGCTGAAGGGGAAGACTGGAGCTCTAAAGAACCAACGATCAGTCCTTCCTCATTTCCCTTTTATTGTATGCAGCCTGCCCGCTGAGCAGGGTATGCCCTTCATGCCACACCATCTCCCTGCCCTCCTCTTGCACAGGCTCAAGATGTACAAAGTAAGGACCTTGGCCCCCTACTGAATCACGTAGTTAAACTTCTAAACTTCTCAAATTGACACAATGAGCAACATCCTAGAGGGTTAAGGGCATGTCCTCTACATCCCAGGATGTACAACTGCTGAGTTATTTAGTTAAGCTTCTAGACCTCTCTAATTGACACAAGGTATCCACCAACACAACATCTTTGTCTATAAATATTCCTAGATACTACAGCAAATCTTAAAAATGATTGATACTATGTAAGCACAGTAATAAAATGCAGAAACATTTTAAAAGACAGTCCTGGGAGGAAGGAGAATGCTCCAATTCTTATTTGCATTGGTATCTCACAATACTGTGATCCTACTAGCATTCTGGGGAGTCCAAAACCAACAGAATAAATATTCCTGTGCTCCAGGACAGGAGAGAGAATTTAGAGAACCAGCACACACCAAAAGAACCGTGCCAACCAATCACTGACCATCTTGGTGATACCAGAAGCTGATGATTGGCTGATAGAGAATGCCGTTGAATGCCTGGGTTTCTAGGGACTATTACTGTGCCCCCAGGAGGCAAGATGATGGTAGTGGGATCTTAGTAGTTAGAAATTTAATTTTATTTAATTTTTCTTTTCTTTTCTTTTTGGTACTAGGAATTGAACTCAGGACCTCATGCTTGCCAGGCAGGCTGAGCTATATTCCTGACTAATTTAATTTTCATACCAGGCTAGAAATTAAAAGGTAGTTGGTTTCAGGGAAATAAAGAAATGCAATCTTTATGCATAAGTTAATTTGTAGAGTGAGAGCTACTCCCACTACATTGATCGCACATATGTATGCTATACAGCTTAGCAGAAAATTTCTCTAAACACATGTCTGAGACTCTTGATAACAGTTGTCTCTAAAAAGTGATAAGGGATCCAGAGTGAGATGGAATTTATTGCACTTTGATAACATTTTTGCAGGGCTGAATTTCATTAAAAATGTAAGCATTAGCCCTATAATTAAAATTTTTAAAATGAAGAGATCCATATAGTATATATATATATATATATCTCATATATGATATTTATGTTATATTATATAATCATGTTATATAATATCAATAGTTTAATATTTAAAATAGATAACTCTGTAAATGTTTGCATTGGGTTACTGCATTATGAATTTGAACTCTATATTAATTGTTGCTTTGTAAAATGTCAATCATGGGAAAAACTATTATTAAATGAAAGAATATGTGATGTGCTTAACAGGAAATAAATATTCTTAATAAGAGTTTACTAATAAACACATTAATTTGATCTGCTCTTCAATGTGTCTCTTTCTGTCCATTTGTTCCCGTCTACCTCTATCTCTGCCAACTCAGTATAAATCTCTTGCTGAGAGGGGAAAAAATGTCTTCTTTTTGGTTTCTTGATCCTACTTTTACTCTATCTTTAGAATTCAGCAAGCATATAAAAAAGTCATATTCATATGGCTACTACTGAATCTGAATTCCTTCTTCAGTCAAATGGGCTAATCATTATTCTTCTCTTGAACAGAGGCAAATGACTGCCTTGCTTTCTGAAAGTGGAATTGGAATGTACAGAAATTTAAATACAATTTTCATTTACACACAAGCCACTTCTCAGCTGTCTCCTCTTGTGCTTGGGAGAGACTTCAGGCAACAAGATTCAAATGCTTCACTCACAATGGCTGACCTAAAGGGTTGTTCAAAGTTGATTTTCAAAAGATTTCAAATGCTGCACATAACCATAGCTATACTTAAAGAGAAAAATCAATATGTTAAGCAAATGTTTATAATTTTCATTTACATACAGCAAAATCACAGTAATCAGATTTTTATTTAGGTTAATAGTAGCATGTACAAAGCATCACTTTTTACTTTTAAAATATAAAGAGAAAGAAACAAGTTATTCATCAAAGATAACTTTGTCTACCAGAATCTTAGACACTCTCACATCCAGGGGGAGGGAGAGAGAGACAGAGACAGAGAGACAGAGAGACAGAGACAGAGAGAGGCAGAGGGAGAAAGGGAGGGGGAGAGGAAGAGAGAGAGAGAGACAGGGAGAGAGGGAGGGGGAGGGCACGGGAAGGGTGGGAGAAGAGGGAGGGGAGAGAGAGAGGGAGAGAGAATTTGTACGTAGGCCAAAGCACCAAATCTTATTTAGGCTTCATCCTAGACACAAAACCACATCAAGCTGCCGGTGAGGATGATATGCTGTGCTATTTGTTAGTTGGCCCCATGTGTATCATAAATCAATCAAAAATTGATCATCGCTGTGCATTTGACCTAACTCGCTCTATCAGTGTAAGTGGTCTGGTCAACGACCATTCTTTTCAGTAGTAAATCAATTATGATTTACTACAAATTTATCAGTAGTTAGCTAAGAGATTATTTGGCTAAATCTTATTTCTTCTTCCAAGCTTTACCAGTTTGGATTTTACCCCTTTTGCTTGGCAGGAACAGGATCAGAAATACATATTAAAAAGCAGTCTAAGCAATGATAAAGATATTTGCTTCTTCATTTAGGCAGATGAAAACTAAGGCATAGGCACCTTCTGAAAATTTATAAGCTTAGACTTGGGATGTGTACAGTTTTTTTATTGTATGCTACGTTGAGAGAAAAACAAAAGTTCTTGAAAGCCAGTATCCCCTAAGATGTGTTGATGATATTTTTATTCTGAAGTGATGAAACTGACCACAAATAATGCTTTGATGCTTCTTCTCCTGTTACTTTATTACTTATATCAAAAGCAGTTTTTCCAACCACAAGATTTGTTTGAATACAATTGTGCTGTCATCTGAATAGTTCACATCTTATAGCCTCCTGAAATAATTTTGTGTAGTTTTATCAAATTAATACAAGTTGGGTCATTTTGATCAGTTTGATTGTCACTATTTTTTTCCAATTCATGAACCTCAGCCACTTTATTACCACAAAAGGATTGCTTTGTGGAAGTACAAAGAGGAATAAATGCAATGAAATCTTACACACACACACACACACACACACACACACAAGCATTTTATAGAGATTTAGAGCATTATCTTGAGTTGAACATTTGGCTCATGAGTCTGAAATGAAATGTTTGAAAAAACTGCATTGTTTGAAATAATTTTTAATGAAAGAAACCTTTTAAGAGGACTCAATCTCCCCAACTGTTATATCAAGAATGAAATTCTCTGAATCCTGAGGTTTCCTCATCAGAGTAATATACCTACTTAAAGAAATTTTGTGTTGAGTAACAGAAGTTCTTTACCTGAGAAAGTGTTTAAGGGTTGTGTTTTCAAATTGCTCCAACTGAAACCAGTAATCTAATGTTTTGGTGAACATAGGGACACAAGGAAATAATAGTACTATTAAATATGGAAGTTTCTCATCATTACCCCATTACAATTATGAAGGCTATGTCTACTTATTTCTCTAGCAACCAGATTCTAGGTGATTTACCTGTGACTACTAATTCATTATCATCAATAACCTTATAAAGTTGTCTTTGCCATTACATGTACTTTACAAGGTAAAAACTCCACGAATGAAAAACTATCACCTAGGCCACAAAATTCAGAATGCAGTCATTTCATGAGGGAAGAAGAAGGGCTTGCGACAGGCCACGTAAGAAGATCTATAGATCCTGATTTTTCTTTCTTGAACTACAAGAGTAGTAGAAGCAAGAACAAATGTATTATCCTTACACCTTTGGATTATTCATTCATATTATTTTCTGTCTCTGCAAACTGTTCAAAAGCAAATCCTGAGACAGAGACAGGTGAAGAGGCAAGGGCTGAAGTGTCTCCCTCCCAATCATAAAACCTCTCACAATCTTCTTATAATCATTTTCACATCTAACTATATTTCTGCTTCTCAACATAGTAGTCAATTACCTCTGCCCTGCATCTATTTTTCAATTATCCAGTAGAAAAATGTACAATTCAGTTACATTGGTGTAGGTAGAATTAGACGTAATAAACATGGTATGTTAGCATTGTGCTCCATCATTAAAACACTAGAGGTACTTTGTACTAGTGGAATATAGGAAATGAAAAGGACACTTCCAGTCCTTATGAAGTTGTGGTTAAGATATCTAGATGGTCTACACCAAGCTAAAAGAAGGTAGTTGGTAGGAGGAACACACATACACACACACACACACACACACACACACACACACACATACAAACACAGTAAAACATTTCTAAACTTTTCAAGAATTCAGTTCTAGGGATTCTGGAAAGACAAAGATTAAACTTGAATAAGGATTAGAAAGCTGAAGGGAAATACTCATGTTGAAATATTTCAACTGATCTTGCAATGTAAACTTTCAGACAATTAAAACATCTAATAGAACAAAAAGGGACTAAAATAGGAAATATACAAAACACATTTTGAATGGCCTCTGCTTCCATTCACCTTGAGAAAAAAATTATTACATGAGTAACATAAAAATCCCACCCTGCTAACTGCAATATCTAATCCTGATTTGGAAACATGTTATTAAAAATAATTCAGAGGCCCATTAAGAAAATAAATTTAAAAAAAAAGAAAAGAAAATACAAGAAAAATATAAATTCCTGGTTGGTGACCTATTTCATGCATGATTCAAAAGAATTGCAAGTATTTATCAAAATGTCACATAAATCTTAGTGTTCACTACGCAAGGCAATGAAGACATGTTCATTATTTAACCTCAGTAAGTTCTTCCTTTAGGAAAGGTTGAGTTAAATGCAAACCCTTAGCCCCTATACTAGGAATCAGCTGAGAGAGCTTGGAGGTAAATAAACTGCTTGGGTCAGATTTGGCATGATTCCAGAAGAAAGAAGACTTTTGATGAAGTGGGATCTGAGGTTATATCTAGCCAATTATTCTATAATTAAGGTTGTGACAAATATTTCCTCTACCACATGAGTTTAGGTCCAATAGCCCGTTTCAAATTCCCTAGTAACGTCTTTGTCACAATATTTTAGAACTTAACAGATTTTTTTCAACTTTTTTGATTGGAGAAATTGTAAAATGAAACAGTCTCCAGTAACCCCTAAGGGTATGGAAAAACCTGCTGAATTAGGCAAAGCAGAAATTCTACTAATTCTTAGTCTGACGGTAAACAATATTATGACTTTTGCTATATAGATGTTTCTTATGAAATTTGATATTGAATCTCTGTTGAGTTTTAAGTACTCAACACTGAAATTAGATTATGAGAACATAATTTATGTATTTATTATAAATAAATTGCAGTTTATGGTTCTGTAATCAAAATCACCTGATTTATCTATATCTATACTGATGCAAAACATCCATCCTGTACATCTACATAGAAAAGAAATTAGGATAGTTTGATAAATTAGTGTTCAGGGTAAAAACGTGTTATAAAAGACTGACAACACTAAACTGGGAGTTGAAATGTACAAGTCTCAAGATTATTCTGGCTGCTTCAACAGAAGCAAATGAAGATGGTTTGAATAAAATAGATTATTTCTCTCTCATTCTAAGTGTGAGATGATAAGGGCCCGGGGAGGTAGAGCAACTCTGATTTTTCAGAGAACCCAGGGCCTCAGGCTGTTTCTGACTTTTTGCACACCATCTGCTTGTGGAAGATCATCCACTTTCATGAGATGGTCCAAACTGGCTCACTCTTGCCATATGTGCAGTGCCCCACACCACCTTGCACATTCCAGGAGAGGAAATTGTTCAAGAATAAGCATCTTTCCTCAGGAACAAAATTTAACAAATATATGTGCTCATCTATTGGTCAGAAATTAGTCACAAGGCAATTGCAAAGCAAGGCAAACTGGGAAATGTAGTGTGCGTGTGTGTGTGTGTGTGTGTGGGCACTGACCCAGCTGAAAAGAGACTGTTTTCCTAAAAGGAAGGGGAAAATGCATAGTAAAGTTATATGTCTTGTAAATGGGTCAGTTAAATCTTGAAAAAGAACTTTGTTTTCTCATCTAGAAAATTAATTCTATGCAGCAATAATATCATTTGTTTACGGTCTAATATCCATGTGCAGTCTAATGTTTGCCAGTCATCTGTACCACTCATTGTACCTTCTCCAGCACAGTTAGCACTCCTTACATTTTGAAGAACTCTATGTGTTCCAAATACCTCTCTACAACTTGTTCATTTATTCTGCAAAGGAAGAAGTGTAGATTTGGGGTCTGATTTATCCACATTTCAAACCGACTGACTGGGTGATCTTTGATAAATGCCTTAATATCTTTGAACTTCAGCATCATTCTTTAAAAAATTGAGTAGTATTACATTATCACATGATATTTAAAGATAATCCATGTAAAGCCACTTTTTGTGCAATTATAATACCATCAGATAATCATTTAAATACTGAAGCAAACGCTATTAAATTAAGGTGGTGTCTATAAAATATACTTAGTACTAGATTCATCAAAAGCATATTTTAGACATTGAGGTTTATGAAAATAGTAATTATACTTAACGTCTTGCCTTTAATCTTTAAAAATGTTAGATTTTTTTTGTGGGACTGTTTTCAGTTCACTTGCCACTTTCAAATTTATAATCTTCCTTTGAACAGCCTATATGTTAATCCTATTTTTAGTAAGCCACCATGACAACAATGTACTTTTAAAATTAATTTTTTATTAATATGATTTATTTTTAGGGTAATTTTAGTTTACAGAAAAATGATCTGAAAGCACAGAGTTTTCACCTACCTGATCAACCCCTACAAGTTTTGTCAATTATTAACATTTTTTCATTCTTATGGGTCATTTGCTATGATCAATAAGTCAATATTGATACTTTAATATAAACTAAGCCTATCTTTTACATTAGAGTTTATACAGGTACAGTTCATGGGTTTTGACAAACATGTTGTCACATACATTTACCCACCATTAAAACAGGATGCGGAAGGGAATAAGGACGAGGGCTGAAGAGTAGAGGCAGGAGAAATGAGAATAAAGATGTGCCATATACAGTATCCTAGTAACGCTTATCAACGTAAACATTACATGCTATACCATAAGATAAGACAAATAATAGTAGCAAGTATCTAGAAGGTGATAGAGGAACCAGAGGAGGAGGAGGAGGGAGACAGAAAAGAAAGGGGATTAGAAAAAAACAAAACAAAGCAAGGTGTAACCACTCCCTAAGATGGTTGTAATCTGTGTGAGTTGCAAATATATACTGATTAAATTAAATCTAATTTACAAAATAAGATTCAGAGCAGTTTCTAGCCCTAAAAATCACCTGTGTTCTACTTTTTCAGCCCTTCTTCCCCTCCCAGAGGTCCTTTGCAGCCATTATTCTGTTTATAGTCTTCATAACTTTACCTTCTCCAAAATATCATATAGCTGGAATCATACAGCACATTGTCTATTCAGAATCACTTTTTCTAGTTAGCAATATGCACTTAAAATTTCTCCATATGTTTTCATAGCTTGGTAACTCATTCCTTTTTATTGCTAAAGAATATTCTAAAGAATATGTGTAGCACAGACAGTTAACCTATTCCCCTTATGAAGGACATCTAAGTTCTTCCAGTTCAGCAATTATGAAGAAAGCTGCTATAAATATCTATGTGTAAGTTTTTTATGTGGATGTGCATAGGATTTTAAGTTTTTGGGTAGATACCAAGGAATGTAATTGCTTGGTAATATGGTCAAACTTATTTAATTTTGCAAGTAACTGAAAACTATCTTATAAAATAGGTATACCCACTTTGCATTCTCATTTGCACATTAAGTGAGAATCCCTTCTTATTCTATATATAAGTATTTGGTGTTAGTGTTTTGCATTTTAACCATTCTAATAGACATGCAGCTGTGTATCACTGTAGTTTTAATGTGAAACCTCTCAGAGACAGATGATGTCAAATATTTTTTCAAGTATATATTTGTCACACTTACATCTTTTTGGGGAGTTTTCTTTACAGTTCTTTTGTCCATCCTAGAAAATGGGTTGTTTGTTATCCTGTTGTAGACTTTAAGAGTTTTCTGAGTATTTCAGAAACCAATCCTTTTCTGCAAATATTTTTTTAATGTGTGATTTGCATTTCATTGTCTTTATGTATCTTTTGATGAAGAGAACATTTTAATTTTAATAATACCCAACCTATCAATTTTTTTCCATGGCTTATTTTTTGATATTATACCTAAAAAATCATTGCCAAATCGAAGGACACCCTGATTTCCTCCTATAAAAACTTCTAGTTTTATGGTAGCACATTCGTCCTCATTTTTAACCAGCCTTCTTATACATAGATACATGATGGATGACATTGTTTAATTAGCGGACATCTATAGTAGAAATATTTGACTAATGCACTTTGATTATGGATAAATAACACTTGCATAAAGATACTCCTCCAAATTTATTCTTTTCCAAAATTATTTTGACTAGTCTAGTTCTTTTGTATTTTCATACATCAGAATGAGTTTGCCAACTTCTACTCAAAAAGCCTGCTGGAATTTTGGCTGAAATTGTGTCAATTGGTGAGAATTAACACCTGTTATTTATGAGCATGGTGATTGTCCCTGTTTAAATTTTCTTTAAGGACATTCTTGTGATGTTCTACAATAAAATCTTGTAGCTTTCATGTAAAGGTTTAGACATTTTTTTGCCAAAATCATTTTTTAAGTACCTCATATTTCATGCTATTATAAATGGCATTATTTCTAAAATTTTCGTTCAGAAATTATGCATTGCTAGTATATCAGATAAAAATGATGCTTGTGGGTTGAATTTACTCAATTATGTTATCAGTTCTAAGTAGTTTTTTCTTTTTTGCAGTCTTTGGTATTGTAGGCAATCATGTCATCTACACACATAGAGAGTATTTTGCTTCTTCCTTTTTTTCTTGACCATTTTTCATTTTTCTTCCCTTCTTGCACTAATTAGAACCCAGTAAAGTGGCCAATATTAGTGATGACAGTGCTCAGTCTTACCTTATTCCCAATTTTGGTAGAAAAATATTTAGACTTTTAATCCTTACATACGATGTTAGTTACAGCTTCTTTATCGTAAATACTTTTTATTAATTAAAGAAATTCCTATTTATTCCTGCTGGAAATTTTAAGCACAAATACACATTCAATTTTTCTGCTTTTATCACAATGATTGCACAAGTTTTAAACATAGCTTAATATGGTAAATCATACATATAAAGATAAATACATATGTATGTATATATTTAAATGTTAACCCAGTAATACTTTCAAAGGGTAAGCTCCATTGATTGTAGTATAATTTTATATACTGTTGAATGCAATTTGCTCTGTTTTTGTTTATAATTTTTGCATATATGTTTCTGAGGGATATTTAATCTGTACCTTTCTTATGACGTCTGTCTAGTTTTGGTATCCGTTTGCTGCTGGCAAGAGAGAAAGAGAAAGGGACAGAGAGATAGAAAACCCACTAATAGAGTGGGTCATCAACTTACTTAAAGGGAGGGAGTGGGAGGAAAAGAAAGAGGAACTAAGACATACCATGTACAGGCAAAGTTCCTTTTGATGAGTGTATATTAAGTATATTTAAATTGTACCAATAAATTTAATATTTTTTTTTAAAAAAACATGATGAAGGTAGGTGTGGCAGCAAGCTCATGTAATGCCAGCTGCTTAGTAAACCATGGCAGGAGGATTGTGTGAGTCCAGGAGTTTGAGGTCAACCAAAGAAACATAGGAACACCCCACCTCAAGAAAGAAAAGAAAACAATATATGCTGGAAATTTGCTTTTCTGCTGAGAGATACTGAAAACCATCTTGCTTATTTATTAATTTATTTATTTAATTCAATAGCTTCTGTTTGATCAGCATCTAAAATCCAGGCCAAAGCCCTACTAGACCTTACAAATCCAGGAAATAAAAACAGCAAACAAGCAGTAAATGGAAGTGCCCTGGTAAAGAGAATGTGTCCTGTGTGTTTTCAGAACAGGAAAAAGGAGCAAAGTAGTCAGAGCATGATAAAGCGAGGACAGAATAAACCCAGAGTAGGCTGCTGAGGGAGACAGATCATGTAGGGCCTTGTAAACTACAGGAAGGTTTTCAGTTTTATTCCAAGTAAAGTGAAATGTCTTTATGGAGTTTTCAAAATGATAGTGTTATGATTTTTGCCATTTGAGTTTATGCTTATATATTGGTCAAACTGTTTTATAAAATAACTTAGTAACAGTTCAATAGTTTGACTATGTTGCCCTTAAAATTATACAACACTATTTATAATTTTTATATGTGTTTCAATATTTAGTAATACCATTAAATGATTTAATGTATTCACTTATTTATTGGGCCCAAACTACTTAGTAATTCAACAAGCAATGTTCATGAAACAAATTGTTACTAGCTACTGAAATGATTGAAATTATACATAAACACACTTATATGTATAATATACATGTATGTGTAAATTATAAACACTTAAAAATTACATGCATAGAAACTACCTTTCTTAATTTTCTCAGTTGTTTTCCTGAAATATTTGACAAGCTTCTAGTATGCAATGTTGTAGTAACTTTTTAATAGTTCTATCATAAAATGTGTATTAATAATCTTAAAACATTCTTGTAGAAATAGCCCTCCTTGTTGTGGACAAAAATATCAATACATTCAATCGATATTAGTTTTAAGCTGCAAACTTGGAAATACAATTGGGAAAAATATTCTACTAGGCCTATGCTTATTCATATGTGTAAGGATTAAGTTTAACTGACAACCTGATTAGATTGGAAACTGCCTAAAAATTAGTGAATCACACTTTTGGGTGTGTCTGAGTGGTTCATGGAGGCATGACTTAGGGGTCTACACATGGCTCCTGTTTTCTTCCTCTCTGGCAGCACTCTGCTGTGCTTCCTGGCTGCCATGAACTAAGCAGCTTTATTTTGCCATCCCCTTCTGCCATGATGTTCCTGATTTAGAGCCATTCGACCATGGACTGAAGCCTCTGCAACTATGAGCCAAATGAACCTCTCTTTCTTTAAACTGTACATGTCAAGTATTTTGCCCAGCAACAGGAAAGCTTACTAATACAATGTGAAATAGACGACCATCTATATGTTATGGATATTGATGTCACAAGTGTCTCTGGCTCCCCCAAACAGTCTTAATTTGGAGTTGTCAGAGAGACAACATGCACCTTTAAAGTTCGCTTGTGAGACTAGAACACATTACTTTGTTGTTTCAATACGTATCTTGTAGAAGAATAAAAGACCCTGCAGCAACAGGAAAACTGTGTTTTGGAGAGAGAAAAACTCTTGCAATATGCTCTAGGTGTGTGAGTAAGAGGAAAATAAGAAACTAATTCAGTTTTGTTGTTGTTGTTGTTGTTGTTCCAGAATCAAACTCATGACCTTGCACTTGCCAGGTATGAGCTTATGTCACTGAGCTAAATCTCTGGCCCCAGTAATTCACAGTTTTAACAAATTTAGTTTTACATTTTACAGTATCTAGAAGTCATTTAAGTTTTCATGGATTCACTTTTTTAAAGATTTTGTGGATTTAGTTCCTGTAATAAGGTTCAGTTTCTTCCTAAAAATGATACCATAATTGCAAAACATTTTAATATACATTTCATGGGTATCTATCAGCAACATATGACTCTTTTCAAAATTAAACCTATATTTTTATGCGAGTTACATTTGGTGACATCTCAAACTAATTTGAAAGATTCACTGACTGTAATCAAGATGATAACAAATTTGCCCATTTATTTTAAAATCAAAAGTGTATTTATAGAGATTAGTAAGAATCTTTAAGAATCCAAATTTATGAGATTAAAACAAAGAAGGTCATATCTTTTCCTGGTGTGCATCATCTGTTTTTTAATTTGAAATTTAAGTATTATGCTAATGCAAAAGTAAGTTAAGTATTTCTGTTATAGAGACTATGATTACTATTTCCTAAAGTGAATTTACTGAAAAGTGACTGATTTTACTACATTTCAGTATTGAAGTGGGATGGGATGCTCATTGTTTGTAAACTTTTTTTCACATTCAAAATCCTATGGTTAAAGATAGGATTGAAACTGCAACACTGATTTCAACATTTTTTGGAATTTTAATTCTCCTGAGATTCTATATAGTTAGATTTGTGACTAACATGACAAAATAGCATCAAAAGCTATGATCTTTTTCTTCAATTTTAAAGACTTTAAATATTTTCCCTAAGAAAAATGTTAGGTTTGCTATGTAATATGATACAAAAGAGAATTGATTTATTATTTTCTCTTCTTACAGTTTCAAAGATAACCCATCACTGGTAATGAATGAATGGACTTTATTTAGTGAAGATGAGCTTCTTTCTTGTTTTTCTTTTCTAGATACTGGGACATCGTATGATCAAGTAGTAGATAATTTGAGAGTCCTACCACAGTGTTTTTACATAGCAATGACAGCTAAAAATTATATTTGTTTTCTATTACATTTATTGTATCACATAATTTTCTAAGGTTCAGGGAACTGGGAGCTGCATGGTTGGATGGTTCTGACTGAGCTGACTCAAGAGTTGCAGTGAAGATGTCACTCAGGGTTGCAGTTGTGTGTGAGGTTTACTGGGACTGGTTAACTTGCATACTAGTTGTCTGGAGGTCTCAGTTCTTTGCCACATGAGCTTTCCACAGGCTGCCTAGTGTTCTCAAGACAATATTGCTAACTTCTCTCAACTGTATCAGTGAAAGCAAAGCAGAAACCATAATGCCTTTTATGACCTAGTCTTAGAAACACCATCCTGTCATGTATACCATGTCCTGTATGTCACCCGAACCCACCCTGATGGAAAGGAACCACACAATGGCATGAATACTAGGAGGCACAAATCATTGGGTGGAATCTCGGAGGCTAGTCATCACACAACTGAAGGGTACAGTCTCTGTGGGGAGATTAGTTTGGTAGGTATTTTTCCTCCTCCTCCTCCTGTTCTTTCATTTGTTTCCTTTTTCTCTTTTCTTTCTCCTTTGACATGGTGTGAGTTTAAAATGCCCCCAAAGGCCCATGTACTTGGAGGGTGGCTGGATTACAGGGGTGAATTCATCATTGATTGGAGTTGGTGGTTGGAGTTCAGTACCTAGGAGATGGGGCCTGACTGAAGACAGGTCCCTGGGGACATGACCTGGAAGTGTATTCTTGGACCTGGCTCCTTCTCTCTCTTTCTCTGCTTTCTGGCTTCCATGGAATAAGCAGCCGTCACCTACCTAGGGCCTCCCACAATGCTGTTTCTGCTTTGGAGACAGAGGACTATAGACTGAAATTTCTAAACACCGTGACCCAAAATAAACCTTTCCTCCTTTACATTGTGGTTGTTGAGGTTTTGATCACAAAGTGACTAATACATCCTTCTTCTAATTTTTATGATACATAGACATTGTAACCACCATCAGTCACATATCCACAAGCGCAAGGCCACTCATGCTCATATACATAAAGATTCAACAGACAAATACACCTATTTATTTGCACATTAGCTTTATCACATTTTCCAAAAATGTAACTCAGAACATAAAAAGAATCACATCTACACAGGTATTACCATTTTGCTGCATGAAATATCAGGTTGAGAATCTTTATAGGACACTTATGGTAACTGTTGGCTGTTTTCTTGGTTAGCCTAATAGTTTGTGAGTATTGTAAAATATTTTTAAAATTTATTGTAAAATAAACATTTCCCATCATTTGAGCAAATCTTTGCTGATTTACATATGAATGGGATTTTATTGATGGAATATGTAATTCCTATAGAAATTTCAATACCTGTTTGTTCCTATAGAAACTTCTACGCATGCGTTTTTGAATATTGTGTGACAAAATGGTCTTTTCAGGCATTTTTGTGCAATTTGTGAACAAGCAGCATACCAATACTTTATATAAAATGTGGATTATTAGATCCCGTTCAAAGCCTACTGAATCAGATAGCTGGAATTGGGCTTGGAATCTGCATTTTAGCAAGTTTTTAGGTGATCTTTATGTATACCACAGTGGTCAAGTTGCTAGTATTTGCACAATACTTTCCAGATTTAGCAAAATCCTATTTTTGACCTCTGCTCTAGGCATGCCTTTGGGGGACTGGGTTTCCTTGCTGTTCCTCATCTCTATTTTACTGTGTGGTCATAGCACAAACTCACAGTGTGAAGGATGTGTTTGATTATGGACAGAATTACACGTTTGTGCATCCCGCATGAACTCTTCTACATTGCCTCACTTTCTGTGTGTGGGAAGAGACAACTCTGGATGCTAGAACTCTGATTCACAGTTAGCAATTCAACTCAAGCCTCAGCAGCATGTGCTCCTTTAAAACGCTCTTAAATTTTAAATGTTTTCCATTTTTCTTTAGTGGAAATAATAAAGTGGTTTGAATAAACACTTTTCTCCATTTCAGAAAGTTGTGTGTTTATCTCAGCGTGGCCAATCAATGAATTCCACAAGGTTTATAATTTTTCTGACTCTTACGGGGCAATCAAAGGCTAAATTTTAAAGGATTTGGAAATGTCAACTTGTAATACAAACTAGGTTGGCCTCGGGGCCTGAGATCAGAACCATAATTCACCATGTTTACAAATTATATCATTTGGTCTAGTGTGCTAACTGTAAGCTCACTGATAATTATAGTGGGGAAGGAATTACAGTCAACCTTTTCTTTTTCTCCTGGCGTCTGAACTGTCATGACATATGGATTCTTCATCAGCTCTCAGATCACAAAGTGGATCTCCCTAGAAGCTAGTCTTGAAATCAATAGGCAGCTAGGCTTTCCGATGACATACAGAATGACTATAGACTTTTTAAGAGGAAGAGCAAACGCCTTTACTAAACGAATCCCCTATGTTATTTCAGGCCAATGTACACATGTCTGTGATCATTAATAGAAAGCAAAACATATTGCATTCTGTTTGATAACTCATATTTGAAAAGTCACTTTTCTTTAGGATATTAGTTTTCTCTTTGTTGTTCTTCCTTGACCACTCCTCTCCCTTTGTGCTCAGAAAGACACTGTGTGTACTTAGTGGAAAACAGAACCAAGATACTTTCCTATGTTCCTTTCTCCAACTCCTGTTTCCCCTCCTTCTTTGTCTCTCTTTCTCTTTTTTATGTCTTTCTTCTCTCTCCACTGCTTTAGCTTTTAAAGCTGTGTAATCTTTTCTATTTGGTCTAGAAGAGATTCGCTTGCTTTAACTTTGTGAACAAAGAAAGTAGGAGGCAGTAGCTTTTCTGCGCGGGCTGCTCCCCACCGGCAAGTTGCTCAGTTGAAGAATACATAAATCCCGAGCTGTCAAACACCACCACTGAACTGATGGTTAAAGCATAGCAATTTTGGCAACTTCAACAGACTAAAGAAATACTGCTTATCCACTAAGAGCCTGTCTATTAAAGGCAGCAGATTCGCTTTTAGAATATTATATTAGCTTTGAAGTATATTGATGTAAATAAAATATAAATGCAGATACAAGTATCTCCGATGTTGAAAGGCTTAATGAAAGTGGTAAAAATAAGTGACAAAGAAGTTTAACAATAAAATAATTTACCTAACCTATTTTATTCTGAAGAACATGTTAGCTAACATGTTAGGGAGCACTAGTGCATGCACGTGTGCGCGCACGCGTGCGTGTGTGTGTGTGTGTGTGTGTGTCTCATCTCTGGAAAAACTTGCTTTGCTCTCAGAACATGCTGAGAACTTTCAGTCACTGTTCCTGTAAGTAGTTATCATTGAATTATATCAGGGAAGATATCATATTTGGGATTGCAAATCAAGAAACAAATCAGACAAATAGGTCCAAGAAAAGATGTGTTTGGAGAAAAATGTTATGCATTTTAAGGTGGGACTAATAGCACCTTATTTTAAAAGGTTTTGGAAAACAGAATGTTTTAGAAATTAATAGTATAATACTGAAAGGGAGAAAACAAGTTATTATGAGTAAAGTATTTTTCTTTCTCGATGTTTAAAATACTATATATTGGCTGCTTTTCTAGTGAGACTAGTCAGCACTGTGCACTAGAAGTTCACCGTAAGAGTAGCCTTTTTATTATCTAGCAATACAGGTTTCCTAGAGTTCCTGCTATGGGAACTAAAGGCTTTGCTGTGACCAGGGAAGCAGTGTGATGGAAATAGAACAGCTCCTTCCAGGTGCTTCTTTGGGCCTGAAACTCCAGCACTCAACATTTGCCAAGGCCCAAGCATGAGTGCTTGTTTCCTTCTGTCTATGCACATATTTTATAATCTGTTTTCTTCCTAAGGGCTCAACTTAGTGTTCACTATAATTTGATACAAAGACTGTGAATTTTCCTTATCCTCAAACAAAAGTATGGCAATTGTTCTGATCTGCTCCATCAGTGTAATAATGGAAACTTCATCATATTTTATTGGGGCATTCGTTTATGTGAAGGGTAATGCTGACATGCATTTCAAAAGATTTCCTTCAGAGTTACTCAGTAGTGAATTTTCTTTCTCAGCCTAACACTGTTTCTTATTTGATTATCAGCTTGGTTTTTTAAAATACCACAGATCTCCCTGAATTCAATATTGCTCCATTACTTTGGCTTCCTTTTTCCATCTATAGAAATAAAAAATGAGATAGTGATGCTCTATCAGAACACTGTATGAATATTGATATTTCTCAAACATATGCTCTTATTCTTCAGGCCTTCTGTAATGAAAATATGGAAAGACTTTCTAATTCCTTTGAAAAAAAATCAATGAAAATATCAAGGCAAGGCATAATGTCAAGTAAGTCCAATAATCAGACCACAGCTAATGGCTAAAAAAATCATGAGGTGGCGAAAATGAAGTTTTATGTCCGTTCAGGTCACTAAACAAAGGGTTGAGTGATCTTCAACCAAAGTGAAAAAAATCTAGAATTTATTGCACACGCACTCAGGCTTTCTGAAAGGCCATCTAATTAACATCTTGCATTAACTCTGCCATTCAGCTTCACCTCACAACACCAAAAATATGCCGTGGTGTATTACAGCACAGATTCATAGCAATAGTGAATATAAACAGAAAGTTAAAAACAGTTACAAATAAGAAGCACTCTTTGCTTTACACTAGGGATGTCAGAAGAGACAGGAACACTGGGAAGACAGCTGGGTGTTGAGATGAGCACACAATGAAAAGTTGGCAAAGTTTCTTAAATAGGAATCATCAGAGACCCAGAACCGGTTTGCTCTTGAGACAAAAGCAGTTGTGAGCCTTGATGATGCCAAACTGCTTTATGCATCTTTGCAGATTTGGCAGTTAAAAGATATTTGTAGTAGAGAAGATACTTGTATTAGAGAATATGGTTCACCCAAATGAAATATGCTTACTACTCTGTTACCATGGTGGTCCATTTCACCACTACTGATGAATCTCTGAAATGCTGAGTTGCTACATGCAATAGCTCAGAATAAAGAAGGATCAAGATATATAAAACCTTGGTTCAGAAGTCAATGAAATATTTAATAAGCACCTACTACTTCAACATATTTGACTTGGAGAAGGAAGGATATCAGATTCAATTTGTTTATTTTTTATTGAATTAAATATGTACTAAATATATAGTATGCATTGTGCATTTTGTTAGGAGATAGATCAAATAATAAAACTGGTTCTTCTGTTTAGAATTTCCTGGGAGGTACTACTGTTTTGAGCCATTCTACCTTTACTTTCACATAGATACACCTATTCACTCTTTTCAGTATGTGTCCTAGTTACTTTTCTAATTGCTGAGGCAAAATACCCAATGCCCACAAATTAAAAGAGGAAAGGTATATTTTAGCTTACAATTTGTAGAGGCTTCAGGCCACAGCTGGCTGGCTCCAAGGCAGGGTAGTATGGCATAGGGGGCATTGCAGAAGAGAAACAGCCCATGGCAGAGAAGACAGGAGGCAATGAAGCAGCAAGTAGCAGAAAGCTGCCTTTCTGGTCCTTTATATTCCATCCATCCAGGCTACATATTGATTGGTGCTACCCACGTCCAGGATAAGGCTTCCATTATCTGCATCCAGAGCTATGCTAAACCCATTTAGTTCTCATATACCCCTAATCCCAGTATCACATACCCTAATCCAGCATCGCACCTGTGCTCCAGCCACCTCCCAAAAGTCCCACCTATGAGCACACAAGGTTTTTAGGGTGCACATCTAGACACAAGCCATAACAATACAGAAGATGTTTTACAGAAGGGAAAGGCTTCTAAGTCAAAGTCTGTGTTGTGCACATTTAGAAGGTAGACTTGTTATCATGTCCATACCTTCCAACAGAGAGAACACCCCACTTAGGCAGTTATTTTGCTGACAGCTACTTAAAGACCCATAGGAGGGAGGGGATAATGACTGCTAGCATCCTTCCAGAAAGGAAGTAGAAAATAATGTATCTTATTGATCATAACAATGAAAGTATTAATATCTGGGCCTGGATATGGCTAATGGATCAGCAGTTATTCCATAAATGATCGATTTTTTCCTTTATTTTCTCTGTATCTCACACCTCAAAAGACTCTAATGGGAAAAGGATACCATTTCATATAAATGTAAGCCACCATGAGCATCTAAGTCCGTAAAGTACCTTGAAAATTGTAAAGCAGTACCAACATGTTAACATGATTATTAAATTCATAAATGAGGCAAGGGAATGAGAATGAATGTTTACTCTGTGCAGGAGAGACATATAGAGCTATAGCAAGACAAATTCAGATATATAATTCCAAATAGCAGTACACAGGGAGGGATTTATAACAGCATTCATTTGATTTTTTAAGATAACAACAAATAACAACAAAAGGTGGTTTCCTATTCCCTTATGCTATAGGGCTTTAGACTCAATTAAAATGAAGGCTAAAAGAGAAAGTAATTCCTTTGCCTATTAGCAGTAATTATTATGAGTGCGAAAGGAGGGTGTGACTAGGAAGGGTGACAGAGGGATAATGTTTCAGTCAGGGTTTGCAAGGAAAACAATTTAATACAGGACACATAATTTATAGAATCATTTTATAATAGTTACCCAAAGAGTCAAACACAAAAAGTGCAGGAAATCTGTCCACACACTAAAGACTCCACAGAGTCCAGCTGGGATCCCATGGCAATGTCTCCCATGAGTCTATCTGAAGACCTGGAGCCCATGACAATGTCCCCCACAAGTTCAGCTGGAGGCCTAGATCCCATGACAATGACTCATGCAAGTAGGTTTCACAGATCTGCGCTAGGAAGGCCCAAAGGTCAGTAGTGGAAGCTAGAAAGTCTGTTCCAACGGGATGAAGGATCTGTGCCAGTAGACTAAGGGATCGGCACTGCACCAGGAAGCAACACTCAAAGTAAGGAGCAGAGCTCCCCCAAAAAGTACCACCGCCATCCTCAGCTACAACAAGGAAGATCTTCAGAATAGCTGAGTTCACATCAGGAATGCAGCGTGACAAGCTTCTCCAAGAGTTTCAACAGTGCACCACCTTTCCCTCTGGAACCAGGAAGCAATGCTCAGAATAAGGACTAGAGCTCCCCCAAAGTGAAACACAGTCATTCTCAGCGATAACAGGGTTCCAAGCTCCTCTGATGGTGACAACATCCAAGTTCATATCAGGAAAGAAGCTTGGCAAACTCCTCCAGGAGAGCCAATGGCAACAGGAGAACCACAACACTACTTCTTCCTCTCCAGTTCTCCTTTTTAAGTTGTTGTCAACAATCTTCAAGTGGACCATCCACAGCCAGCACCACGCTGATTCAGTTCAGCTGGGTGTTACAAATTGTCCTCCAGTCGTCTATCCATCACAGGGCCAAGGAGAATAGCAGAGGTGTGACTCTTGTCTGTGGCCATTTGTCCTTAGATCTGTGCAGGCCACACATGTGTAAGGAGATGTGTTCAGGGATATACAAGGAGATATCTGACTGTAATGGCTGAACATAAACCTTACTAATTAAGAGAGCATTGTTAGGATTTAAAAAGCACAGGAGTACATAGAGGACAGGACAACTGGGCCTAAAAAGAATCCTCTTTAAGCAGCATGAGCCTAGAAAAATAGGACACTTGGTATTTCATATTTTCATGGCATTTTCTTGCAAATACGGGTAGGCAATGAATGTTAGTAGAAATTAGAAAATGTTGTCAATGAGTGTTAACAAGTATATAACTCCTTAGTCCCTTAAATTTTTCTAGTAGAAGCTGTTTTCATATTAGTCAATGAACTTGCACAATTCCATGTGTCAAATGTTTTGGCAAACTTCTTAATTGGTTCTTACCCATCTTTAATGTTTAGCATCTGGAGGAAGAAGCTGCAAATTCCCTGTGGTGGAGACAGCCAGCTGCATCGGAGCTGTCTCTGTCCTACTGAAGAGCTGTTGATAGAAGTGGCTGCCTTACTCGAGGTTACAGGTCAGCACCCCACACCCCATGTCTAGCTAGGACTGAACATATAGGAAGCATTGATATTCATCACGTGTAAGCCTGGGCCACTGAAAGAAGCCCACCTGTTCAAGTCTCTGTATTCTTCCTTGGTCCAAGCTATGTGTTGTTCCCGGGGTAACACTGTATTGAAGATAGTGATTTGGTCAGTCTGGTTCCCCTTTGCCCTTTCTCCAGCTGTGGACAGGGCTTTTTGTCAATAAGAAATAAATTTCTAAAGTCAGTTGAGGTGCATATGATATGTCATTGTATCTTTCCTTATAGGATCCTGTATCCTCTTGGTGCGCAGTGAAATACACTTCTATTTCTTTTTGGTTTGGGTGTGTTGGCCCCAAAGAGCTAATAGATTGCAAATGCATCTGCTAAGAAACCTCTACATAGCTCCAGGCAATGGGGCCTACCTGGTCACAGGTTTCTTACCTGAGACTGGTCCTCTGAGAAAGACAATCCTTATAAACTTGGGAACCATGTGATAAAACCTGGTTACCCTCAAAAGAGAAGTGGAGATTCAATTTCAAGAAGAATCTGATTGTACTGATTTTGTCAAGGTCATTTACAGAAGACAGGGGCAGACACTTTATGATTTTAATGGGATTCCTAAGCAAATTTACAAGCATGGCAAGGGGATTATTTTTCTTTTTGCCATTATGTCTTTTTTCCCTTGAGCTTTGGTAAAATGAAAAAATAAAGACATACCTGGCCCTCCCTAAATACCCTGTTCTAAAAAGTTATGGGATATAGTTGTGGCAGAAAATGCCATGGCTAAAAAGAAAAGGTTTTGCTACTCAAGGCTCTAAAGCAAAATAACAAAAGGAAAAACCAAATCTACCAACAAGAGATAGTTCTGCCTGACCCGATCTGTTTTCCAATCACGAATCTCAAGATGTATTTAATGGAAGATATCAAGATGATTAACACCATAGAGAGTCAATGACTATGTTCAGTCAAGTAGAATTAACTTAAAATGAGAGAAGGGAAAAATTGCCCAAGCCAAAAAGAAGCTGAGTAAGGCACTGCTGTGGTTCTATTTTTGCAGGATAATTAAACCAATTTAGGAAATGATGGGATTAACGTACAGAAATCGAGACGTTGTCCAAACCACCAGTTTTTCGAAAACCAATCCTCGGATCTGTGCTGGCCCAAGATAATGTTTTTACAGCGAACGGCCAGATGAGGTAAATTATAAAAATGAGTGAATTCTGTATTAAATATTCAACTTAAATTATTGTTCTTTGTCCTATGTGCTTCTTGATTTTTATGCTCAAATGTTTTTCCTTTAAAGGAAATTAGTTTTTATTGATGGCTAATTTTTTTAAAAATACTTTTTACCAAAAAGGGAGAAAATGGGCCTTTCTTTCTTGATTAAAAAAAAAGTGTGCAACCATTCTAATTCAATCTATAAGTGATTTTAATTCATTTCCTGCATTTGAGAAGAACTGTAATTCAAACTCCAAAACATATTCTTGTATCATACTTTTTTCAGAAGAGCAGCGAATTTATTTTTGGTTCATATGATTTTACTTATTTGTAATTTTTATTTTATTCAATTAATTATTTATTTTTCATTTCTTGAGACATGGTCTCACTATGTAGTTTAGCCTCGCCTTCAACTCACTATGAAGTCCAGGCTGGAGTTGAACTCAAAGAAATCCTCCTGCCTCAGTCTCCCAAGTGCTGGAATTATAGGTATGTGCCCCCATGCCCAGTAAGGAGGGAATTTTATAATGTTGCTGGATGTATTTGTCTATGGTAAAGTCATTTCAGCTTTAGAAAACGCTTCCTTTCCTCAACAGAGTGTTAAATCAAATTACAGATTTTTTTTTTCCTGCCCAGGGTCAAAGAAATGTAGAGCTGAATAGGACACTTTAAATACCTAGTTGAATTACTTTTATTTGTGCAGAGATGAAAATAGAGGCCTGCAACAGGGAAATGGCTGAATCTCTATTCTCTGACTGGATTGCTGTATAAATACATCCTGTTAACAGGCAACTTCACTCTCTTCAATATGCCAGATGGGCTCCTTAATTAAATAACAGATTCCACTTACCATGTGAAACCTTTTATGAATGGTGGCAAGTATTGGTTTAATCTGAGTTTTACATGGATTGTTTCTATATTATAAAAATAATACTGCTTAATAAAAGTTTCGTGTCATTTGAACATTAAATCAATTGCGTACTTTACTACAATAACCATGTTGACAAAGGCTTCCAAGAGGAAAAGGTTTTCCAACAGGGGGAATCAGATGCCAGTGGAGGGTGTTGGGAGTGAGATAGATGCTTTTCTTTGTGGTACAAAGATGGTAGAGACCTGGAACTAAAACAAACAAAAATACAGTAAAATAGATTAATTTTGTCAAAAAGAAATTTTTGCCTGTAAATGATGCAGAAATGAAAACAAGATATGAAGAAAATATGCATATAGTTCTTTAAACAAACTGAACGCTTTCATATTTCATATTATGGTAGAATTCCAAGATTGTAGGGGATGGAGTTTCTCTACGATGTGATCCAATTTCAGATCGTCTCTCTGGCGATTTTGAGGATTAAATACACAAACATTGTTGCCTAAGATGACCTTTAACTAAAGCTCTGTATCTTTATACCTGTGTTTGTAGAAACACTACTGTTATAGGAAAATTAATCTAATATTGCCCCGGTTGACAAATTAGGGCAGGTAGCCAAGTGGAAATGATGAGGAGAGTATGGCAATGATTACGCAGAGAATCACATAGGAAACTGCTGCATCAGCTTCAGCCTCAGCTCCTAGAAATCGAAGAGAAAGCAGCACACCCCTCCCTCTCGCCCTTTTCTTCCCTCTTCCTTCCCCCTTCCTAACCCTCCTCCTCCACTTCTCCCTGGTGAGGGCTGGTGAGCCTGGAGAGAGAACAGGGTGTACTCATTCTGTCTCCCCAAACTGTGTTTTGCTAATTTGGAAAATGAGTGCATGGTTTCTAATAAAATTGCAATTTGTCACTCTGGCACTTACAAAATATGCTTCAGTAAAACACCCCTTTGGC
Source organism: Dasyprocta punctata (assembly GCA_004363535.1). Classification (NCBI taxonomy): domain Eukaryota; kingdom Metazoa; phylum Chordata; class Mammalia; order Rodentia; family Dasyproctidae; genus Dasyprocta; species Dasyprocta punctata. The sequence goes on along the minus strand of RJWM01002309.1, from coordinate 10,044 downwards.
ATGAGGCAAGGACTACAGAAATGAAAATCTTCATCATCAAAGCCTATGTGTATACAAATGTACAATGACCATCTGGGTACCCTTGTTCCTGTGAGTTGCCCACAAATTCCTCTGTTTACTTGAGTAGACCTTTGTCTTCTGTCCTACTGAACTACACCTGCAGACTTGGGAATGTCAGGGAGCATTTACAACTCTGGCCATCCATTCTTACTCCAAGCGTTTTGACTTCCTGGCTACAAAGTCTCTAGCTGTGCTCAGCCAGTGTCCTTCATGGTAACCCTTCCTTTGGGTCCTCCCCGCCATAAACAGCATTTCCTGCTGCTTGATATTTGACTCATTCCTTCCTCTCTGACCTGCTAGTTTCAACATTTCTAGTCTAATCTATAAATGCTCACCCTTCCAACTCATTCCCTTATTAGAGATGAAATTTTTCTCTTGTTCCCCATAAGTGTCCTCATTTTTCTGCTTTAACCTACTGTTATATTCTTAAGGAGACAAGACCTATTCTTTTGGGGGGAGTCCCCTTTTTTATGCCTTTATATTAAGCAAAAGTTATCCTGTGGGTGAATAAATATATGTGCATTATTATCCTAGACAAAATTTTCTTCACACTTGAAGGTATAATTGATAGGCATTCCTCTGTAAAAATCTTAACTAAGATTTAAATGGAAGCTACATGCAAGTGAAAGTACATGGAAAATTTACAAATCTACAGCTTTGGCACTGTGTTTTTTGTTTTGAAAATGAAAATGTCTGCTTTCAGTTGACTCGTTCAATAACCTAGGTAAAAATATAGTGATTTTTGTTTTGTTTTGTTTTGTTTTGTTTTGCTTTCTTTCAACCAATTTTCCTTTTGTGAAAAAGTATGTTTTGACATGATGGAGATAGGCTCAGCATTGTTTCAAATTCTAGTTTTATCGCCATTTTCCCTTGTTATGACCCACTAGCTATGCTTAGTAAATAGTAAATTCTAGGGAGTTTTAAGCACATGTTTTCCCTAGCAAAAATATCCCAGTAGCTAAAATTAACTCATTAGGATGTAAATATTATTTAGATACATAGACTGTCTCTTAACATGTCGACTACAGCATCTGTTATAATATTTTCATGTTTCTGTTTAAAACTGTCGCTTGGAAGCTATTATGTCATCGAGTTAATGTCACAGGGGTATTCAGAGGATTGAGGCACAGAGCGGTGGTCTTGACGTACGTGATCTCTGGCATTTGTAACCAGCCAGCATACTTGGTATCAGTCAGTAGGCTGAAGGAATGTTGTTGGTATTCTGAAATGTTTCAAAGAGAAGGACTGCAGGTACACATGTGTCATTATAATCCAGCTGGCTTTACTTATGGATGCAGATGGCGGGCTAGAAAGTATAGTATGACAAGCTCCCCGCAAAACCCTTCTCTACCACTTTCTCCTTTCTTTGCGTCTTTAGTGAAAATGCTAACAGCAGGATATCAGCTCGGGGTCCCACAGTGCAGCCTAGTGGCTAGAGCCTCAAACTCTAGAGCTAGAGTACTGAGTTTAGAGTTCAGCTTTAGTCCCTACCAGCTGTGTGACATTGAGTCTTTACTTGATTCCCTGTGCTTCCATTTTCTCATCTCTCTAACAAATCAAAGAGAATACAGCACCTGATCATTGTTATGGCATTAAATATATCAGTATGCACAAAGTATTTATTCATTGTAGCTATCAATTTGCAGCATTTTGCTGAGGGAGATTCAGAAAATAGTAACTAACTGTATTGTCTCTGTAGCAAGTCCAGCAGGTATAGGAACTTTGAAAGGGAGGGTAAAAGAAACTTTCGTTTTCTGAGTTCCACTGAAAGGGTATAGTTTTAAACAGCATATCCTCTGATTTTTGTTTAATATTCTATATTTCTGCAGTTGAGGTTGGACTCATAGGCTTAGCAGATGCCAGGCAAGTGCTGTAGTACTGAGCTATACCCTCAGACTAAGCAGAGAGGTTTTCACATTTTACAACAAAGTAATAGGATCCTGAAAAATGTTATAGTAGCAGCCTCTGGAAAATAGCTTGCAATACAAGGCAACATGGCTTTTAAAAGGAGCAATCAGGCCTCCAGATGCACTAATCCACAGCTACTACATCTGATTTGGTCCTGTCTTGTTATGGACTCAGGGTATGGTCAGAGTCATTGGCCATTCTGGTTTCTTCCTGGCTTCCCCAAGCCCAGTGAATTCCAGGATGGTTACACCGTGCCTGGGAAAATCCCCACATATTAAATTCCTCTGGTGGTGAGTTTTTTTTTTTTTCAAATCTAAATGGGTATATTTTATTGTTTATTTTGGGTTAGAGACTTTACCAGGTCCTTAGTGAAATATTACGTTTAATTGGAATGTTGCCATAGTTCATTTGTGATTTTGTGGCATATAATTAGATTTCAATTAACTATAATTCCAGTTTTTGAAGGTCATTGAAATTGTTTCCTCTGTCTTCATGAAATGAAGTCCAAAACTGGGGAAAACATCATTTAAACTCTGCATGAAGTTGTAATATAATGTTTTGAATGGTTGTAAGTACATAGAACTATAAATAAAATCATTTGTGTGTGATCCTCATCTGATCATGTGCAGTGTCATAATGTCCCCATTAAACCAAGTCATTGTAGAATGGCAGAACTGAGACAGTCTTTCCAAGTCCTCAGTTTGTTCTCATTATTGTACATATGAAAGGCTGGAGACAATAATAATAAAGTGACATTTATAAAGCTCTTGAGCTGATTAATGACAGAATCTACTTTCACTCAGATATTCTGGCTAATTCTATTGGTCCAGCCCAATTTTATTTCTCAATTTTAAAATTAGAAATTCAGTCCTTTAAGACATTGTACACTCAAGTTACGTGGTAGAAAGGTCATTACACTTACTTATATTTAAGTATACTTACATACTTACTAATTGCAAAAATCTTTGAGTTTTTACAGGGAATATTGTAGGACTCATTTAGTTTAATCAAAACTAGTGCTGTTAACTATGTATCACTTTAAACTCCAATTTCCAGATGAGGAAACTGTTAAGAGTATAAACACATTAAATGTCTTGTTGAAAGTTGCAAAGCAAGTAAATTGGCTATAGCTGACCTCAAAACTTACCAACAAACAGGTTGTTCTGACTTGAAAGTTTATATTCTTAAGTCTATGAAATGATATCCTTTGACCAAACCAAAAAAAAAAAAAATCTTTCTGTAAATATATTTACATGAAAATGCAACACAAATTCATAGCTTTTCACACATATCATTTTTATTTAAATAAATAACACTAAATGTAATACAAGTCATCCTGGGAACTTTGGCTATGGTTGATATATAAGCATTAAATAAACATTTATTGAAGAAATGATGCCATCATCATAATCGTCATCACCAATAAATGTACGAAAGAGTTATTCTGTGGCATCCATTGTTCTGAATGCTTCATGTGCATTTACTTCCTATTTGAATTGTCAGAACAAGCCTTTTCAAACAATAGGTCTGGAAATTGAGGCACAAGGAAGGTGAGTAACTTTCCCATATTCATGTAGTTAGTAAGTGGTAGATTTGGGGCAAAACACAAGCAGCTCTGTAATCAGTGCTTTTAACCAGTATAAAAAGAAAAGCATTTGTCAAGATTTTTTCAGAGAGGAAGTAGTCCTAAATAGTGATTGTATTTAGCAACACATTATTAAGCACCCTTTGATAGCTGTTATCACTTCATTATTTAGCTTTGCAATTTCAACATCTTCACAGTTACCCTCTACTTTCTTAGCTACTGGTCTTCAAGTGGAAGCCGTTTATAAGGATTCAATTCTACCTTCTGGTCCTTCTCACTTAATCATGAATATTTTACTTAAAGAAAAAACCTCTTAAATGAAAACAGTTCTATTTAGAAATATAGATTAAATAAATACAACAAATGTTTTTAAAGACTTCTCATGAAAGCTTTTCAAAGACAAAGCACAGTATTTTTTTTGCCATTATCAGAATTCCCCATTTCCTTTATAGTTTACTCCCAAATACCTACTACCCACTCAAAGACTGGTTCGTTCAGAGCTTTTCCCTCAATAAGCTGGTCCCTTTACATGTTAGTGTAAGTCATGTGTATCTTTGGAACTGGCTTTTCCAGTTTTGTCGTTGCAGTAAAGTTCATTTCCTCTCTTATGCAGATCAAGAAAGGACTTTAGTTGAGGGTAAGGAAGCAAGCGTTATTCCTTTTTGTGTTTACTATGTGTCTCACCCTTAAAGTGTTCATTTAATGAATGAACAAAAAGTCCTTAGCAAGGCTATCACAGGCATTGATAAATGCTAAACTGAAACAAACTGAGCTGGAAAAGCTGCATACAACAGCCTATTTCCAGGTTCTCACTTCTCAACAATTATTTCTACTAAAGAGAAGAATTCTACTTTGTTCTTTCTGATCCTTAATTTCTCTCCTCTGCATTTGAGATTTTTTTTAAGTTGGCTGAGAGGTACAATGTATACAGTTAATCTTATACTCTTCTCAAATTGTCTCCTTCATTTGGTTTTCCATTGCCAAGTTTTGCTTCAAAATTATTTTGTCGAAGAACCACTTCTCCTTACCAAGGTCTATTTTAAACACAACTAAAACATGGCTATTGAACAGATGCTTAGTTTAAGGTCATAACACGTAGAACAAATTTTGGGAAAGCAACCTTTTGACAAGTACACTTAAAGCTGAAATAGCTTTCAGTAATTGCAACTCAGAAATGAGATTTGGCAAGTGAATACAGATTTGTTTAATGTGATGTCTATAGATGTAAGAAAATATTAATGGTCAGGATAACACATCAATTAATATCTTGCTTAAAATAAAAGATGATTTCCTTAGCCTCAAGTGGAATAAAAAAAGAGAGACCTCGACTTTGAAAGCTTCTGTCTTCATTATAGCAAAAAAATATTTTACAGGTTAAGTTAATATTTGCTAAGGTACAAGACATATCCAAGATTTGAATTTTGTGTTAACACTCCTGGGAAACTGTTCAGTAACATGTGTGAGTTAGAGACGGGAAGGATTTTAAATGAACCCTTCCAGGTTCTGGTCTTTAAAACAATTTCAGCTCAGTTCTGCATTTCCTTATTAAATTCACATTGGACTTTTTTGGGTCTTGGACATAAAAGCAAATTCCTGCAAAGGTTGTGACCCTCTGTGGTTGGGCTTTGCAAGACAATAAAATGGGTAGGTTCCCAGCTGTGTACATCTCAACTAGTGAACCTCAAAGATAGGGTCCTTCATGACAGAAAAAGACTTCATAGTTTAAAAGAGGAAGTACGGAGCACAAGGTGAAGAACAGGAAAACGACAAAATGTGGAAATAGACATACAGGTGTGGAAGGATGGATGCCAACACTGTGCTTTCTTCTTACATAGAAAAAAGAGAAAGCAATGGTAACAGAAGATTCTTAATGATCTGAATATAGCCACAGGTGCCTGAGGCTAGGCCTATTTCAGGCCAGTAATGAGTTTTTGGGCTTGTGGAATCATTTATTTGGCTCTGCTACCTGGAGCCCAAAGACGCTGTTCATTAGGAAGCAGGAAGTTTACCTAAGGATTCTTTGTGTTGGTCTTTTTTTGCTAGAATGAATTCTTCATTAGCATCTTAGATAAATAGTTTAAAATAAAACTTGCTGATTGGGGTTAGGGTGAGCAAAGGGAAATGTGTTCAGTGGAGGTTGCTAAATGCCTTAGATGATGGTTGGGAAACAAATAAACCTGTGCAGCACAAAAACCCAAATCACTGCATGACTGACCTGATTTTATCATTGAAATGGAACATGAGTTTGGTCCTGTGCATGATCCAGTTACTTGGGTTGATTCATGATGCAGTTGGATCAATGAAGTGGTAAACAAAGTGCTAATGCAAGCTATGGACTCTTAAGTCTCATTGTAGAGTCACTGCAGCTAATCTGCTTTATCAAGGAGCGCTGGGACTTCTGTTCTCCTTGCAAACACCTACAGGTGAATAATGGTATGGAAAGTTCTGGGATTTGGAATGCCCAAAGTCTAGGTCAGATGAAGCAGCTATGTGGAGACTTCTTGTAGGAACCTCTTGTTTGTTCTGCATGATGTTATAGTGTAAAGATCTGTTGACTTTTACTGGGAAATTTAGGCTTAACAACATTTAAAATTTATGATTTCCTTTCTTTGGTGGAGCCAGTCAGTCATGGCATGAAAAATATTACCATGTTTCTTTTTTTCCTATTTTTATAGAAATTCTTCAGAAAGTAATTCAGAGAGTCAAAGATGTAGTGTAGGTCTGTAATAGAATCATTTACAAAATAAAATGAAAGTAAATAAAATAACTGAAAGTTAACTTTCTTTCTAGTTGGAGATTTCCATAGTCTCAAATGAAGTTTCTATCACTGACCGGTGACAGGGAGACTCAATCAAATGCGGTTGGTGACACAGGCAATGCAAATTTGATAACACTCTTGTAAAGGGTTGAACCAATTGACTGCTGAAAATCAGAAAACTAACTTTTTCCTGAAGGTTCCTTTTAATTGAGGTTAACTACTATATTGCCTTAATTACTGTGTTTTCCCCTAGTGCTTCTAGCAAATATCCATTGGCCCAAATTCTGGCAATATCCACTGAAATGTTGTAAAATTACCAGTGACTGAAAGGGAGAGCCACACATTAAGATAGCCCCTCAAGGACTGGATTAGTTCTTGTCAAGGTCCACTGCTAATGATTTTTCAGCAAACTGAGCTGTAAAAATTTAAGTAGAACATGCTTTTTTACATGTTAATCAGAAATGAAATATACAGATGTTTTCATAGCCCAATATATTACAGATTAATCAGCTGTAAATTATTTATACATGTACTTTGTTTTTCTCCCCCTCATTACTTTAGTAATTCTTCCTTTTCTTTTATAAAAGCTCTCTCCTTACCAAATCACTCAGGAGTCAGAATCTCAAATCTTTCAGCTGTTCGCAATGGACAGCTTTTGCAGTCTCTAGGCAATAGAAAGTGTTGACATGAATGTTCACTGGACCCACCAGATTTATTAACATATTTTTTAGGAGCATCCTCTGTTGCTAGTGTTTGTGTTAATGCATTTCCAGTGTATTGTGTCAAGGGAAAAATGTGGCGTCTCTCTGTCCTAGGTCTGTATGAATCTTCTTCAATGAACAATATAATCAATATCCCTCTTCAAAAATGTAAAATTTTGTGAATATACCACAGTAAATTTTGCCATATCAGTTTAACTGTCCTCTGTCTGTTTTACATGGCTTAAAAGAAACTTCATGATGAGAGCCAAGCTCACCAGTGGAAACTGTCTACCTACAGACTCAGACTAAAGAAATGAGAAAATGATGTTCATTTTTGGCAAATAAAATAATTGCCACTTATTCCACAACTTCCAATTCCTTTTAGTTTCATAAAGTAATGAGCTGTAAATCAGCAAAATCTTCTTTATTATTGAACCTTATTATTATTCCCAATCACATATTGCCCAGACTATGTCCTGCCTTCCTGACACTGGTAGTATACACCTTTCACTGGGGACTTGCATTCTAAGAAATAATATTTAGAACATTTGAAGGTATTGAATTGCAGACTGGAGATTCAAATTGATTTCTTTTCACCAAGGGCATTTTCTTGGAACACTAATTTCTCTATTACTTCATGTAGTCTCTGGATACCTGCCATTTATTGATTTCATACCATGTCTTCCAAAAACTGACAGGTTAGTTGTGAATTAATAAGGACTATCCAAAGGAAGTATACTATTGAGCAAACAATGAATCTTCATCCATATGCATCATTTTAATACTTGCCAACATAAGAGATGGAATCAGCAAATAGCAGTCATGCATTTTAATGTTGTAAACATGGTAAAAAATAGTTATGTGAATAGTATTAAAATTCTCATATACCTATAAATTGATGTTAGAAATTATAAAATATCTTGCCATTTTTGCTTATGATACTTATTTTATAGACTTCTGACTTTTTAAAAAGTATTCTATTGAAATGTAATCCTATACATCTGTACGATGTAGTATGATAATTTGAAACATGCATACAAGGTATAGTGATCAAATCAAGATAATTAACATTTCAATTATCTTAAATATTTATCATTTCTTCATGTTGGGATTCAAACTCCTTCCTAGTCAGAAAATCTATGAGTTGTTGTGAACTATATTAAAGAAGTGTTAACAACCAAGAAAAAATAAGCACTGTTAATTAAGCCTCTTTTTCAAACTATTTTTTCTTCTCCTAAACTACCATTATTATATGGTATATTCTTCCACACTGGTATTATGCAAAGCATGTCAGAAAGTGTATGTTTGTTTTACATAAATTGTAACATATATTCAATAGTTTCATGTTTTTTTTTTTCTTTCACTAAGTGTGTTTTTAAGATCTGTATATGAAAAACAGTAGCTCTCACTCATTTTCACTAAAGTATGTTTCTGCTGTGTTTCATGCTGCAGGGATAGATCTTCTTGCTGGACATATCCTGCTTTTCATCTTTATAGCCATTATAAGCATAGTTTTGAGGGATGTTTTGACTTGACTCCTGCCACACATGTGTAGGAATTTTCCTTTAACATGCATCAGAAGTGCAACTCTCAGTCCTAGAATATTTTAAACTTTAACTATTGCCAAATTATTCACCAAAGTTGTAGTAACAATTTACTCTCCTGGCAGTAGTGACTGTTTATGCACATAATCATCAACTTTAACACTTTTAGACTTAAAAACATTTTATCAAACTAGTAATTATGAGATAAAATTTCCAAACATGTCTGAATTTCCGTTTGCCTGGTGCACTGTGAAACTGCACATGCCTTTCAGCCTGCCTTTTCTGTGAACTGTTTCTTTCATTTGATAATTTTCCTACACGGTTGCATGGATTTTTCTCATAGATACATACAATTACCTAAATTTGGCTACCAATCCTTACTTTCACTCATCATGAATATTTAGTTTTTAGTTTTTGCTTATTCATCTTTGTACATTGTGCACTTTATGAGAAGGATCTTTTCGTTTTAATACAGTCTTCATTTTCTACTTTGTTCCTGACGTGTGCTTCTAGCAGCGAAATACTTTCATATTAGAGTTCATAAAGAAATTCTATTAAATATTGCTCCAGTGGCAGTAAATTTTTTACATTTGTTTGTAATTCTCTAAAATTAATTTGGAGATGTAATATGAAGTAAGAACTTAATTCATTTTTTTCCATAAAGAGAACTATTCAGCCCAACACCACCCTTTACCAATGTGTAATGCCATTTGGGCTGATGACCAAATTCCTGCACATGCATTTTTTTCTTAGGCTTTTAATTTTGTTGCATTAAATCTTTTATCTAATCCTGTATTAATACACACTGCTTTAATTACTGTAGTTTTATAACAGTTCCTGCTCTCCGGTAGAAAAAAATCCCACAACTTTATTCTTTTAAATTGTCTTGGCTGCTGTTGAATATTTTCAACACAAATTTTAATAATAATTTTGTTAGTTCCATCAAAAATGTGTCTGATATTTTTATGGAATATGTAAACATGGAGCATAAGACAAAAGAGGAAAGAGATTTTCTGATGTTAAGTATCCATACCCACAGATGTATATGTGTATGGTTGAATGTCATTTAGGAACTTTCAATTATAGTTCATATGCTACTCTGTGGTTGCTCATATTTTGATTTACTGCCAGGTAGCTTATAATTCGTGTTGATATTGTTCAATTATACAGTCTCACATTGTTAGATAAAATCAATCCTTATCAAAGTATAAATTTGTGCTTTCAGTGTTGTAAGTTTGGTGAAGACTGTTCAAGAATAGAATCGTGAACTCATCTAGTTATGATAAGACAAAAATCAAAATAAATATTAGAAAATCAAATTCAATAATTTATAAAAGATTACTAAATTATAATTGAGTATTGACTTTACATATGTATATACTGTATATAAAATGTATATAGTCAATTATTCAAAAAATAAAACTAATATTTCATAGCAACATAGTAATATAATATACTACATTAACAGATTAGGAAAAATGCATGTAT